>JANAVB010000198.1:2965132-3037632 GCA_029216955.1 Iris pallida | reverse complement strand
ATACACATATATAATATAATATATATATATATATATATGCTGTATTTATATATATATATATATATATATATTTTATATTTAGTACTTTATTACATTATATTATATTATATATGTGTATATATATATATATATATATATATATATATATATATATATATATATATATATTATATATATATATATATATATATATATATATATATATATATTTTGGTGTCCTTTTTACTAGAGCTTAGGCGCGTGCGCCTAAGGAGGGATTCGAACCCGGGCCACCCGCCCGGGGACCCTCGTCGCTACCACAGGCCACGACCCCGCGGACTATATGTGTATATATATATATATATATATGTATTTATGCATATATATGTATATATGTATATATGTTCATGTGTATATATATTATTATATATATGTATACCATATTTGTATATATATATATATTTTTTATAGTTAAGTATTTCTTATATATATATATATATATATATATATATATATATATATATATATATATATATATATATATATATATATATATATATATATATATATATATATATGTAAATTTAACATATGTATGTATATATCCATTATGTAAATATCTATATATTTATATGTATATATAAATATTGCAGTTATACATTTTATATATGTATTTCACCTCTACCTAGTGTAAATTATTATTATGTAAATATACTTGTCATATTTATATGACCACTATGTATAATTTTACCTTGTTAAAATATTAATATTTATTTACTTTTAACTCTTTGTATTTGTGTATTTTAATTACTGCAACCATTTGGTGTCCAAGCCTAGCATGGGTTTTTGGGCCCAAATGTATTTTCCCACATTCAAGACCTGTACAAGTCATATTGGACTTGATTCATGGCCTTGGGTCCTGTATTTGAACTTTGGTTCAAATTATGTACATGGACAAGGATCATTTTGGTACTTTATTTTATGTAAAATCGAGCTTTTTGTCTATCTCAAAAATTATTGGAACACAATGTACATTTGATTTATTTATTGAATAATTACGACTTGCAACTTTTTGTGTTATTTTGAGTTATAGCCGTGTTGAACCTCATCCCTCACTAGTGTAAAGACCCTAGAAAGTTAGTTATAGTAGTGTGTCACCCCACATTGGTCTCCTATGCTAAAGTCATCATTTTGGCTAGGTGCCCAGTCACAAGTCGTGTTGCACCAATTAGTGTCTTAGTATTTTAGCTTAGTGTAAAAACTAAATTTATGTATTTATTTCTACAGCGACGAGTTACCAGACATCTATAGCACTTTTATCGCAGCTTGCTTTGCTTTGCTTTGCTTTGCTAGAGGGAAGTACTTTCTACAAACTTTACATATTGTTACATAAATGAACTGCAAATCCAACCATGTTAAGCTGATCCTTAGGGTAGTAAGTTAAAATATCACATGTTGTACTTTCCATTTCTACCATGCTTAGAACAGTCTTTAGTATCTCTCACATGATTAGAACCTGGGTTATGGGGAAACTGTTATAGCGTACGATCATACCCCCTTACTCGTACGTACGTACCGAGCAAGGTTGACATTTTATGTATACCTTGTCGTAGGCGCACCAGCTGTATTTGTACGTATGTGCATCTATCGCTTGTTTTACTTGTACGGAAGTACATTTTATATACTTGTACCACAGTACATTTTACACCTATTGACGATCACGTACCTGCTACAGTTTTAAACATTACATATACATCTGTCTCTATGACATAGTGTCCTTGCCATGATATTATGTGATGCCATGTTTTCAGTTATTCCTCTTATGTTCATTTCCATGTTTCATATGCTAGTTTATTAGAATCAGTACTTGCTCCCGTCCTGACAGGATAACGTTTAGTATCCTTATTGAGGAGGAGTTACTCTGCGACTCATATTATGGAGATACTGCCGAGAACCCGGTTTTGCTTTACAGGATGTACCTGCGGGAAAACTCGCCTAGTTTGCGTGTCACTTGGATACTTAGTGTAGTCATGTATTAGACTACGTATTTTGTACTGGACATGTATCCAGTTTTACATTTCAGACTTGTACTTTAGACTTATTTCTATGTGAGACGACTTTTGTGTTTGGAGCATTTATGACTTTTATTCACTTATAGAACTGTTAGCACATTTAGTCTTATCTTGTTATCTCTAGAACAGCTTACTGCACTTTATCTCAAACGCAGGCTGGACATGACTCGGCCCGGCCCAACAATTTGGGTAGCGGGTCGTGACATATTTTTAGTGGTGGCCCATGCAGGTCCTGACTAAAATTGTTTGGTTACGTTATTGTACCAAGCATGCCTGCAATTAGGAACTTAAGGTAATTAGACAACATTAGGAATGACGCTTAGAACACCTAGAGGAATGCTAGGATTGCAACATAGGAAATACATCACATGCTTGCTATTATAATTAGATTTTCTTGCCTATGATTGCTTACTTTAAACAAGTCCTTATAAGTCCTTTCATTTTATATTAGATGGTGCTTACTCGTTCATCCCAGTACACACCTGAGAACGACACACTCCATATCCAGTCAGCTGACCAATTGACTAATACACCTCCACCTCTACCTACCACATTCTCCCACTCCACAGATCCACAAACCCAGATGCCTCCACCACCTTCCACATCGCAGTCCCAGCAGGACCCGATACTTCCACCACCCCCTATCACTATACCTACCCAGGCTTCCATCACACTCGACGGGAACCAACTGCTCACTCTGATCCAAGGGTTCCTAATGACCCATCAGGAGCAGACTATCCTACTCCGCCAGAGCATGGAGCGTTCTGAGGAACGTACCGTGGTCCCACCACCTGTAGAGCCACGGCAGAGAGCGGGACGATCAAGGACTTTATGGGTCTGAACCCCAAGGAGTTCTCAGGGACTGAGGGCATAGTAGTAGCAGATGACTGGCTAGACTCGGTAGAGAGGAAGCTCCTTGGAGTTAGGATGCCGGGTGACCTCCAGGTCGAGGCAGCGGGATTTTTGCTGATAGACTTGGCAGGAGTTTGGTTCCGGAATGTGCCGTTGTTTGCGAGAGGGAGGGCCACTTGGGATCAGTTCAAGACCCAGTTCAAAAAGAAATTCTTCTCGACCACTGCTAGAGTAGCCATGGGGCTACGATTCCAGAACATCCAGCAGGGGAACCGTTCTGTAGACGAGTATGCGGCAGAGTTTAGTCGCCTGAGCCATTTTGCTCCTAGTCTGGTTGCAGACCCAGAGGAGATGACCCGTAGGTTTTGCCATGGTCCTAGTTCCAGACATCGGCATTCTTATAGTGGCGAACGGTACGACTGACTACTACCAGAGCCTAGAGTTGGCCCGGAGCATCGAGGAGCGTCTTTTGTCTAGCAAGAGGCCGGTTTCTGTACACCATGAGGGACCGTCCAAGCGTCAGGCTTTCCAGCAGAGAGCACTGACGCCGCCCCAGCAGACTCACCGTCCTCCTACATTACATCACCAGACCCCGCCGGTTAGAGCCGCCGGACCCTGACAGCAGCAAAAGGGAGCTATATGTTCTTTCTGCGGAAGACCAGGGCATGATTACTCCATCTGCAGGAAGAGGGTTGAAGCAGTGCTTAGTTTGTGGGTCTGCCACCCACATGATACGGGAATGCCCAGTAGCCAAGGGACCTAGAGGGCCTCTTCCGACTCAGCAGCAGAGGTTTGGGCAGCATCTGCAGCAGCAGAAGGGACCCCAGGGGAAGGCTTATAGTCTAGCCCTTGAGCCGGAGCCGGAGCAGGTTTCGGAGCCAGATTACCTAGCTGACGTCATCACAGGTCATATTTATTTGCATACTTTTCTAGCTCTATGCTTGTTTGATTCTGGTGCATCTCATAGCTTCCTATCATTAGAGTTTATGCATAAACACCATCTAGTAGCTACACCTACTGCCGAGATTAGTAGAGTGATGACGGGAGGAGGACCAGTGCCTATTAAAGCTATCTATAGATGCTCTATTTTTATAGCCGGAAGAAAGTTCAGGGGACGATTCTTTGTGATGCCACTCCCCGGTTATGATATCATATTAGGGATGGACTGGCTTAGCTATGCCCATGCATCTATAGACTGTCATGAGGGTAGTATTTTGTTCAGTCCCCCAGGCACAGCACCATTCAGTGTCAGGAGGACAGGGCCGGAGATCAGCCTAGAGCCGAACTGTTGTGCGACAGTTGGGGACGTAGCACCGCCACACCCTATCATTATGGAGTTTATGGATGTATTCCCTGAGGATCTTCCAGGACTTCTACCTGACAGAGATATGGAGTTCACTATAGATTTAGTGCCGGGTTCATCACCAGTATCCCGGGCTTGCTATAGAGTGAATCCCAAGGAGGTCGTAGAGATAAAGAGCAGATTGATGACCTATTGAAAAAAGGTTTCATTCGATCTAGTGCTTCTCCATGGGGAGCGCCAGTGCTCTTTGTGCCTAAGAAGGATGGTACAGTTCGGTTGTGTATTGACTACCGGACCTTAAATGCCATAACCATCAAGAACAAATATCCTCTGCCCAGGATAGATGATTGTTCGACCAGTTGAGTGGGGCGAAGGTATTTTCCAGGATAGACTTGAGATCCGGGTACCACCAGGTGAAGGTCAGGGCAGCAGACATCCAGAAGACGGCGTTCAACACGAAGTACGGGCAGTACGAGTTTCTGGTGATACCATTTGGTCTCACAATGTGCCAGCTGTCTTTATAAATTTGATGAATAAGACATTTCACCAATATCTAGATAAGTTCGTCATAGTGTTTATCGACGACATCCTGATATACTCAAAGACGTCGGAGGAGCATGCAGAGTACTTGCGGACAGTTTTGGGGATTCTGAGGGCAGGAGAGATTGTTTGCCAAATTGCCGAAGTACGAGTTCTTTTTAGACCGAGTAGAGTTTCTCGGCCATGTAGTTACTGGAGAGGGAATCTCGGTGGATCCCAGGAAGATTGCTGCAGTTGAGACATGGAAGGCTCCGACGTCAGTTTCAGAGATCAGGAGCTTTCTGGGTTTAGCAGGCTATTATAGAAAGTTCGTCCAGGACTTTGCTAGGATAGCTGAACCCTTGACGAATCTGACGCGGAAGGACGCAGAGTACATTTGGTCAGAGGACTGCCAGGCAGCGTTTGAGGAGCTGAAGAGGAGGCTGACGATCGCTCCAGTTCTGACTTTACCTTCAGGTTCTGGAGGTTTCACCATTTACAGCGATGCTTCAGGAAAGGGGCTAGGATGTGTCCTACAGTAGCATGGGAAAATGATTGCTTATGCATCAAGGCAATTGCGGACTCATGAGCGGAATTATCCTACCCATGACCTAGAGTTAGCTGCGGTGATCTTTGCACTCAAGTTATGGAAACATTACTTATACGAAGAGCGTGTGGAAATCTTTACTGACCACAAAAGCTTGAAGTATGTGTTCACGCAGAAAGAGCTGAACATGAGGCAAAGACGATGGTTGGAGTTGATGAAAGACATCGACATCGATTTACAGTATCACTCCGGGAAGGTAAATGTGGTGGCGGATGCGCTGAACAGGTATCCGATGGCATGGTATCTGATGATAGATCGGCATTTGCAGGAAGATCTGGAGAAGCTCGGTATCGAGCTAGTTCGGCCAGGATCAGTGATACAGATAATGGTGCTTGACATTCAGTCAAGTTTGATGGAGCAGATCCGGGAGGCATAGTCTACAGATGAGAGCCTACGCAGACTTCGAGCCCAGGCTTTAGCTGGATTGCTGGATGACTTCACTATAGCAGATGATGGATCCTTGAGGCATGGCAGCCGATTGTGCGTGCCGAAGGGAGAGCTGGTAGAGACAGTCTTGCAGGAGGCGCACCGATCGAGATATTCTATTCACCCTGGTGCTAACAAGATGTACCGTGACTTGTTGGAACATCTTTGGTGGCACGGGATGAAGAGGGATGTATCACGTTTCATCTCGAGATGCCTAGTTTGCCAGCAGGTCAAGGCGGAGCGCCAGAGGCCAGCTGGTCTGTTACAGCCGTTACCCATTCCCGAATGGAAGTAGGAACATATTACGATGGACTTTGTCTCAGGGCTTCCTCGTTCCCAAGGAGGGAAGGATGCCATTTGGGTCATCGTGGACAGGCTGACGAAGTGTGCGCACTTCATACCCTTCAAGGTGGGGCTTTCTATCGAGAAGTTGGCGGAGCTATACATGTAGCAGATAGTTCGCCTACATGGAGTGCCAGTGAGCATCGTGTCGGACAGAGACAGCAGATTCACGTCCCACTACTGGAGGAGCTTGCAGGAGGAGTTGGGCAGTAGGCTCAAGTTCAGTACGGCGTACCACCCGCAGACAGATGGGCAGTCCGAGAGGACGATACAGACACTGGAGGATATGCTGAGGACCTGCGTACTGGACTTTGGAGGATCTTGGGAGAGCCATCTGCACTTGGTAGAGTTTTCATACAACAACAACTACCAAGCCAGTATCGGTATGTCTCCTTTCGAGGCGCTATATGGATGACGATACCGCACACCGCTCTTTTGGGACGATGTCGGAGACAGAGTTATGCTTGGGCCAGAGATGATCACGGATGCAGCAGAGAAGGTCGGGATGATCAGAGACAGGCTCAGAGTGGCTCAGGACAGGCAGAAACACTGGACTGATGCTAGTCGCAGACCGATGGAGTTCGCAGACGGTGATATGGTGCTAGTGAAGATATCACCTACAAGAGGGACGATCCGGTTCGGACGAGGAGGGAAGCTGAGCCCCAGATACATCGGGCCGTTCGAGATACTTGGCAGGATTGGAGAGGTAGCTTACAGGGTTGCACTTCCACCCAACCTAGCAGGAGTTCACGATGTCTTTCACGTATCTCAGCTGAGGAGATATATTCCGGACCCCAGTCATGTGCTAGATCATTCAGAGTTGGAGGTTGGACCGAGCCTTACAGTTTCTGAGCAGCCAGTGGAGATATTAGACAGGAGGGAGAAGAGGCTGAGAAACAAGGTTATACCCTTAGTACGAGTAGCTTGGAGCCGTCACTCTCCAGGTGAATCTACTTGGGAGAGGGAGTCGGACATGAGGGAGAGATACCCTTACTTCTTCGATCCAACCGCTGCGAGGGAACTACCCATTCCCGCTTGATACCTTAGAGGTTAGTTTCGGTCATAGCCTTAGTCATTTGTTGCATTGCTTGCTATGTTAGAATATTGTAGGGTTTTCAATCCTTGTGAATTTCGAGGACGAAATTTTTCAAGGAGGAAAGACTTGTCAGCCCCTATTTTTCAAAATTAATTAAAATAGAATTAATTAGTTGCTAATGTCATATTTAGTCTTAAAATAATTTATTATGATTTTTAAGAATTTTTTAGAAATTTTAAATAATTTTTAAATGAGTTTTAAATACTAAAATATTATTTTGCAATTAATTAAAAAGTTTTAATATCATTTTGTAATATTTAGAATTATTTTAATATAGTTATGTAATTTACTAAATTGTTACGATAGCAGTTTGTAATTAATCATTTGTTTTAAATTGCGGAATGTAATTTTCTTTTTGCATTTAGTCTGATTAGGGACCTACTTGTAATTCCTAAAACTACGGGGACCTAAATGTAAATCCTATTCTACCCACCCCGACGACCAGGCTGCCCCCCCCGACTGTCCGACGACCGCCGACTCACTGACCCCGCCATTTCCGGCCAGTACGACAGCCCCCGACCGACTCGACCCCCCTATAAGACCCCCTCACTCCCCTCGACTCGACCACCACCACTACAACCCCCCAGCCACCTGCAACCGCCCCGACAGCCTAAACCCTAACCCTAACTCCGGCGAACTCTCGTCCAGCCCCACGACGAGCGTCACCGCCCCAACCATCATCAACTGACTCGCCGCGCTGAGGCGAGTCGATCGCCACCCGAGCGCCGCTTCCCCATCGCCGCCTCCGCCGTCCAGCATATCCTAAACCCTCACCGACCAGCCGGACACGTAAGTGGCAGTATTGAATTGGTGTCGTACGTGTCTCGAATCGACATAATCGTTCGCCAGGACACGACGAACCCAACGCTGTGCTCGGACACGCGTTTCATGACTCGTACGTGTCGTGCATAGCACGGACACGTAGACTCTGTGTCCCAAACTGTCAGGACACAAAGTTGATTTTTGGGTGTACTGTATAAACTAAAAACCTAAATAAATAAACCTAAATCCTAACCCTAACACAAGCTGGGGGCTGACCCCCTGGCCAGCCCGACTTAGTCTAGGAACCCGACCAGAGGGCCGAGTTCGAGCCCCCTTTGTGCTGTTGTTTTTTTCTTTTCTTTTGTTTTTCTTTTGTTTTATTAGGGAGAAGAGAGAGAGGGAGAGAGAGAGAGGGACAAAGGAGGGGGAGATAGATAGAGGGAGGAGGAGATAGACGGGAGGAGAGAGAGAGAGAGCGAGGAGAGAAGAGAGAGAGGAGGGAGGGGGAGAGAGAGAGAGAGGGGAGAGGGAGGACGGGAGGACAGGAGAGGAGAGGAGAGGAGAGAGAGAGAGGAGAGAGAGAGGAGAGAGAGAGAGAGAGGGCAGGGGGAGAGAGAGAGGGCGAGAGAGAGACGAGAGAGAGAGGGAGACCAGAGGGGGGAGAGATGAGAGAAGAGAGAGAGAAGAGAGAGAGAGAGAGAAGAAAAGAGAGAGAGAGAGAGAGAGAGAGAGAGAGAAGAGAGAGAGAGAGAGAGAGAGGAGAGAGAGAGAGAGAGAGAGAGAGAGAGAGAGAGAAAAGAGAAAGAGAGATAGATATATAATATATATATAGTTATATATATTATATTATTTATATATATATATATATATATATATATATATATGTTATTTAACATATGTATGTATATATCCATTATGTAATATATATATATTTATATGTATATAAATATTGTAGTTATACAATTTATATGATTTCACACTACCTAGTGTAAATTATTATTATGTAATATACATATTTATATGACCATTGTATAATTTACCTTGTTAAAATATTAATATTATTTACTTTTACCTCTTTGTATTTGTGTATTTTAATTACTGCAACCATTTGGTGTCCGAGCCTAGCATGGGTTTTTGGGCCCAAATGTGTTTTCCCATATTCAAGACCTGTACAAGTCATATTGGACTGATTCATGGCCTTGGGTCCTGTATTTGAACTTTGGTTCAAATTATGTACATGGATAAAATACGCAGATAATTAATTATTTAATTTAGATTGTGTACCATTGCTGTTTTTGAATTTCTAAAAATACTTAAATTGCTGTTAAAATTCTAGAAAAATAGTATTTAGATATTATGTTAATTAGCTAATTTAATATAATTTTTACAGTATTTAAGTTATAGTTTTGCCACAGTTTTGGCATATGAAACCAGAACTCATTTCTGTGTACTTAGGAAAACTGATTTTTATAAAATACTTGTACTGGTTAATAAATTCCAGAAAAATTATAATAAATTTCTATAATTAACAAGGATCATTCTGGTACTTTATTTTATATAAAATCGAGTTTTGTCTATCTCAAAAATTATTGGAACACAATGTACATTTGATTTATTTATTGAATAATTATGACTTACAACTTTTGTGTTATTTTGAGTTATAGATGTGTTGAACCTCATCCCTCACTAGTGTAAAGACCCTAGAAAGTTAGTTATAGTAGCGTGTCACCCCATATTGGTCTCCTATGCTAAAGTCATCATTTTGGCTAGGTGCCCAGTCACAAGTCGTGTTGCACCAATTAGTGTCTTAGTGTTTTAGCTTAGTGTAAAAACTAAGTTTATGTATTTATTTCTACAGTGACGAGTTACCAGACATCTATAGAACTTTTATCGCAGCTTGCTTTGCTTTGCTTTGCTTTGCTAGAGGCAAGTACTTTCTACAAACTTTACATACTGTTACATAAATGAACTGCAATCCAACCATGTTAAATGCTGATCCTTAGGGTAGTAAGTTAAAATATCACATGTTGTACTTTCTATTTCTACCATGCTTAGAACAGTCTTTATGTATCTCTCACATGATTAGAACCTAGGTTATGGGAAAAGTTAGTAGCGTACGTGATCATGCCCCCTTACTCGTACGTACGTACCGAGCAAGGTTAACATTTTATGTATACCTTGTCGTAGGTGCACCAGCTGTATTTGTACGTATGTGATCTATCGCTTGTTTTACTTGTACGGAAGTACATTTTATATACTTGTACCACAGTACATTTTACACCTATTGACGATCACGTACCTGCTACAGTTTTAAACATTACATATACATCTGTCTCTATGACATATATGTCCTTGCCATGATAGATTATGTGATGCCATGTTTCCAGTTATTCCTCTTATGTTCATTTCCATGTTTCATATGCTAGTTTGTTAGAATCAGTACTTGCTCCCGTCCTGACAGGATAACGTTGTAGGTATCCTTACTGAGGAGGAGTTACTCTGCGACTCATATTATGGAGATACTGCCGAGGACCCGGCTTTGCTTTATGAGGATGTACCTGCGGGGAAACTCGCTAGTTTGCGTAGTCACTTGGGATACTTAGTGTAGTCATGTATTAGACTACGTATTTTGTAACTGGACACGTATCCAGTTTACATTTCAGACTTGTACTTTGGACTTATTTCTATGTGAGACGACTTTTGTGTTTGGAGCATTTATGACTTTTATTCACTTATAGAACTGTTAGCACATTTAGTCTTATCTTGTTATCTCTAGAACAGCTTACTGCGCTTTTATCTCAAATGCAGGCTGGACATGACTCGGCCGGCCCAACAATTTGGGTAGCGGGTCGTGACACGTTTCACGAATCATCACGTATCTCTATGCTTCCACTGATTCACGAATCGCTTGTGACACATGTACTCTCATGTTCACAGAGCCATCATGAATCACCTTCACGTATCACTCATTTATGAGCTATGTGAAGTTTCACGAATCTTAACATAACTTGAACAGATCCTTGTGTATTGATTGGGGATGGGGGAGTAGAAATAGGCATGTGAATATTATCCAAGTAGCTGTAGTCATGAATCACTCTCTTAGCTGTAGTCATGAATCTCCTATGCCATTCACATGTTTATATTTACTCTGACTCACTAGTCACTGCTAGTTCTATTTATAGTAGATATTTCCTTACAGTTATCTCCTTACTTCATATATTCTCTTTCAGCGTTTCATGTATCTTACTCTATTGCATGCTTTTTTTTCTCACTTGATATAAACTGCGTGAGATGTATTGTGCTCGCTCCTGTCCTGACTGGACCTGTTGAAAATATTACAGAGGATGAGGATGAGGCCCTATGTACCACCTATTACGGAGCAGGCTTAGACGACACCTGCGACTGGTTCCTCTGGAGGACCCAGCTGCAGTACAGGATGTACTCCCATAGTCTAGGCTAGATAACTAGGCTTTAGTTTTCTTTCAGCATTGTTATTTGACTTTCAGTTGTTCTTCTGAGATGTTGTATATATTTAGAGACTTGTATTGAGCTGGATGTTCTTGAGTTGTTATCTTAGACACTTAGATTCTCTCTCTTATTTGTATTACATTGTGGTTTTGATCTCTCTATCTACCTTTACTATTCTGTATCTACCTTAGATGTGATTGAGACTGTTCTCTTATGTCACCTCCATTCGGAGTGTATATACTGTACAGGTACCTTTATATTGTTAGATAATTGACCTAGGACAGCGTTCTACCGCCGACACTGCGGCGTAGGCTGGACGTTGTTACGTTCTCGTACCCTCACAGTGGGTGCGGGTCGTGACACACATATATGACATTGTTACACGCAATCATTATAAAAAGTGGTAAAATATTAGAATCCCGCTCCAACGCCCGTTCAAATCCGACTCCTCAATCAAAAGCTTCATTCCTTTTTTTTTTTTTTTCTCATTTTCCTTTCTCTCCCAGAGCACTCTCCCTCCTCTTGCTCTCCTCATCGCCACTGCCACCGCCACCACCACCAGACCCTCATCTCCCCTCACCAAAACCTACTCCTCCCTAAATTCCCACCAAAGACTACTAATCCAAATCCTAGCTGCAAACCCTAAATCCCTCTCCAAATCCCTCTCCTCCTTCTTCAAATCCCCTACCACATCTTCTTCTCCGACGAGAAGGAGTCTATACCCGATATCCGGAGGACCATCAGAGCCGAGCCCTGTCCCAAGCCCCGATATCTCTTATTTTCATCTAGGTTAGAATTTTTCCCAATTTCTACATTCATGTTGGCTGCTCTCACTTCTTATTTCCTCTCTTTCTCTCTCCTCCCAAACCCTAACCCCAGAAGAACCTACACCAGTCGCCGCTCTCGCATCTCCGCGTCCATCCCCGACCCCGCCGAGAATTCCAAGGTCGAGTACACGCCAGGGCTCATCGTCGGCCTCGGAAACCCCGACAATAAGTACCATGGCACCAGACATAACGTAAGTCCTCTCTCTCTCTCCCTTTTCAAGTTAGGGTTTATTCGACATTTCTACCGTCTCCCTAATGTTTTTGATTCCTTGGGATATGATAGGTGGAATTTGAGATCGTGGATCGAATCTCGCAAGAAGAGGGGATCCCTCTGAACACAATTCAGTCCAAGAACTTGTTTGGAATCGGTAGCTGAAGCCATTCTTTTTGTTCTTTTTCTTCAAGAAGCTTTCAGTAGATCCGAGGCAGAGGGATTTCAATTTCCTACTGGCAAACAATTTGGTTGAGCTCATATTTGAAATTTAACTTCTTATTTGCCCACATGCTAAACCATCATTCTGAGAATTGTTAAAGGAGTCCTGTGACTCCTGCTTATTGAGGCTTATTTTTATTTGCACTTCAGACTTGGATACCATGGTAGGTTGCAACAGATACTTCAGGTTGAAAAAGATAGACATCTAGGAATTTTAAAGTACTCAAAGCCGGGATTTGTTAGTAGTGGGACCCCTTGTATTGTTGGACTAAATAGATTGTTCAGTTTCTTGGAATTTGTTCGTGTTAGTGCACCTATTAAGTTGTGTTGCCTGTGCATGGTTTGTGATATTGTTGCTTCAAATGGATAGGTGCACTATAGAGTGTACAAGGGTATATGCTTATGAAATAGCTTTCTTCTTTTGGAACAGGACCTTTGTATCTAGTAAGATAAATAACCTATGCAATTACATTTTCTTCCTGCGAAGGATATTGCTTGGAAATCCTCTAAGATTTAACCGCAAAAACCACACCGGATGAATTAGGTCTTGGGAAAACTAGAAAACAGAGTAAAGCACTTGTTAGTAAAATGGCCGTTTGCCTTTCTGTTAGTTTTCCTCTGATTCGAACTCACCATGGTTCTCTCACGATATGTTGGTTCAAATGGTTCACTGCATCATTTGACTGTAAATTATTTGAAGCTATTGCCTACATGATGGGACCATCAAGACTCTAACACTACATACTTAAAGAAATGACAGCCACTTCCCATACTATTTTGTACAAATTATTGCTTTCTTATAGTTACTTCTGCATTCTGGTTAACTTAAGCTTCAAACTCTTAACTTTACCATCATTATATCACTGCTTAAAACTTGAGTGGTGCTTATGCTAGTAGCTTGATCTTAAATTGGTAGGACAAAACATGACTTCCATTCTTTTAAGAATGACAAATGTGCCTGGATGTGTAGGTTTCGCGTATTACCACTAACTGTCTATTTTCCAAGAATTGTTACCTTACTGGTCATGGTAAGTTAGCTAGTATATATCATTTACCTGGAGTACCCTTAAAAATAAAGGAAGAACATAACTTGGAAGAAGAAAACTTGTCGGAAGGAAGAACATAACTTGAAAGAAGAAAACTTTTCAAAAAAGACATGATTTTTGAAATAAAAGTTTCTTAAAAAAATATTTCCTTGCATCATTTACAACATTCTTTTTTTTCCAAAGCCAAGAGCACCAATGAAAAATCTATCAGTACTTATATTTTAGAACTAATTGGGGGAAGATTGGAAAAATTGTAGGAAATAGGTGCTAGTGGAAACAAACCAAACAATCACAGGCAATTTATGAGGGAACAGTTTTGATGAAAGCTGGTTTTTCTATGCATATATCAGTAAAGCTTTAGTTCTCACATGTAACTCAATTAATGTGTATTGTTGAAGTTTGTTTTAGTTACTTTCTACATCTGTCTTCCTTGCTTTATTTGTTTTCTTTATGGGCAGATTGTTAATTTTATCTTTTGTCACATATTTCATACCTTGCAACTTGTTGTCTTTCTTCATGGCAGACCAGGAGCAGGAACCTCCGCTAGTAATAGGCGCTTCTTTGATCCAGAATTTTATAGAATAATTTGTTTGATCAGGCTTCCTTAATAAGCTTACTTGGTTGATGTCTCAATATTATCTTCTCAATATTATCTGTTTCTTTTTTGAATCGCTAATTACTAAGGGAACAATGTTCAGCGAGGTGCAGGAAAAAGTACTTCACATGCTTGCTTAGACGAGAATACTACCTGGAACCTAGTTAGTGATACCGAGAAACTTCGGGAACATTTGAAGATTCTTGAATGGCAGGTTAGGATTTCCAGATTTGCCTTTTTGTGATTATAGTGTTAGTTAATATTGTGGAATGTAGGCTGCATCTTCATGGAGCTAATGTATAAGAAACCGTTGTTTCCTGGAAGAGACCTCACAATCGTATGTAAGTGGGGGGGGGGGGGGGGGGGGGGGGGGGAAGGTCAGTATATTTTTTTCTTTATTATATGTCTATTATACCTCACAACCAACCATTTGTGATCTTTCTAGGCCCACAAGCATACCTAACAATTGATAGTTACTTCTTTACTTGGTCAGCTGATATGTTTGTTAAAATTTTGGCACACAATCATGTGCTTCCCTGATTTTATTTTTGAATGTTCAGATACCATAGCCTTCATCACATGGAACATGACTCCAATTTCTACCATTTATGCCCTTATTTGATGCACTTTGGGGGTACCCTCAACATCAAATCATGGCAATTGTAGAAAGATATAGGCTCTGGAAGTTATAAATATTATCCAAGTATCTGTATATTCTTGTATGGTCTGCATCATTGAACATGATGATATATTGACTCATAAGTTATATTAATACAGTTTGTCCTTTGATGAGAAATAGAGAAGCAAAGAGCTAGGTTGTATTAATACAGTTATATTAAATTTCTTACTTCCAATGGTTTCTCACAATGAGATGCACAATGAACACCTTGGAGTTATTTAGAGCCATCGTGCCAAAGCCACCTTATACTCCTGATTGTTTAGTCGTAGCTTAAAAGAACTCATGCATTTGATGTAGTTCATGACTGAACTGAGCATGCATATTACTGTATTTAGTAGAATTCTGCTATAATTCTCTTGGTTAAGTATCTCCATTATAGTTCTTTTATTTTACTTTTTATTAAACATTTTTGGGAGCTACATGTCACAACAATGTCAGTTATCTTAAGGGTAAATTTTAGGAAACATGGTGGAAGAGGCTCGTCATCTCATGATCTTGTTTCTTTTGTTCGTCTTTAAGGGTGGGACCTTGGTTGCTTGGTGGGAGAAGAGGAATGGTACACGTTAGTTCTGTTTCTCCCATTTATATGTCTATGTGGTGTGTGCATTTTTGTTTATGTAAATGCTCTCATCCCTCTATTCTTGTGAGTCAAGCAAGACTGTTGTCCATTATGTTATATATTGTCTTTTTATTCATTTCAATTTGTCCATTATAAAATAAAGTTGTAGCTAGTTTTTTTTTGTTAAGACTTCAAGCAGAAAATTTGTACTTGGGTCATTATTCTACATTTTGTAGGTACACATTATTAACTCTCGTCTCTGGGGCCATTTGCCATTTAATATATCCTTTCAGGTGGCAAGTAAGCTCACACAACTTACCCTGTAATACCTAGTATGTTCATGAGAGTGAGGCCACCTTCTGTGAACTTAAATGACTTCACTCAAATTTTGGGAGACATTATGTCCCATATGAATGAAGAATTTATTTAAAATTTTATCATGTTAATGCAGTGGAAGAGCAGTTTCTTGTTGTGGTATTTATGCAGTGAAAGAGCAGTTTCTTTCTGGTCCTAATATAAGGAGATATGTATATTATCTAAGTGTGTACATTATGAAATTCAAGTTGGTACCAATAGGTTGGCGTATAAGGCCGCTTGAGCACTTTTTTGAACCTAACCATCCTTTTACTTGCTGAACCCCCAATCATCTCGGTGAAGTTACCATAAGTTTAAAGTTTTTAGCAGATTGACCTTATATTTTTTCTGGCTTGTTTATAATTGTAGAGTTATATTTTTTGTTAATTGATTTGATCAAGTTTGAAGTATCTTATTTGTACCTTTATTTATTTGTTGATTGTAGAATCGTGGATTCTCAAGTTGCTACTGTCGACCGTCTTTGAAGGAAAATTTTGTGTTGGTGAAGGGAAGAAGAAATCTTTTTAGGCCATCTTTTGGTGCGCTAAAAGGGAAAGAAGATGCATATTTTGAAATTTTGTGGAAATGTAATATGAGGATATGTTGGTTAAGCAAAAGTTGGAAAGGGAATTGTTTTTGAAATGTATAGTTAACATGATGATGATGATGATGTATAGTTAAATATATATATATATATATATATATATATATATATATATATATATAATATATAATTGTGTCATTTTGGAACTGGAAAATATGAATAAAATGTTTCAGATGTTATTTGTGTCATTCTGGAAATTGTATTTGTGTCATTCTGGAAATTTTGGATGTTCTGGACATTCATATGGTTATTGCTTTTATAACGCATTGATTTATAAGTTTTCACATATATATATGGCTAAAACCGTTATGAATATATGGTAGTTATAACGTTTTTTTTTACATGATGTGTCTTTAATCTCGGTTGAACATTAGATTGTTATATAATATGGTGTCTTTAATGTCGGTTTGTAAAATTTTGTTATATATACTATAACTATTTATATCGATTTTAAAAAGAAAATGTCATACAAGGTATAACTATTCATAACAGTTATTACAAACATTTATAACACAAGTTTACATCACTGCTGTCCATGCAAGAAAAACTGTCATAAAATGTCATATATGACGGTTTTTACCTGACATAAAATGGTATTTTTCTTGTAGTGGCAGGTGATTCCGCCTTAGCGGGATAAAATGTCAAACCAGAATTTGTGTGCCTAAGAGCATCATTAGTAGTTGGGACTCTCAAATACAATTTGGGGCCCAAAATTTCAAAAAGAAGAAGAAGGTAAATGCAGAATGGGTTGGGTTTGTATAAGAATAGTAGGAAACGATAAAGTGAGTTACGGTCCTAAAGATTGTGTGGTCAAAAATTAATATAGGAAAAAAATTATATAAATTTTAGAATCTAGAAAGTTGGGCTCTAAATTGGGACTTACTATTCTACAAAACGAGTTTCTACATTCTATAATCTAGAAATTGGGAGGACCAACCCTTAGCACCTATGGATGGGTTGGGACCGAAATTGTAGAAATTGGGATTAGGAATGAGACTTACTATTCTACAAAATGAGTTCCTACATTCTAAATCTAGAATCTAGAAAATGGGATGGCCTTACTAATGATGCTCTAAGGCAACACTTTCAAGGATTTCAGGATCAGGGTTGTGTTAGAAAATTTGATAAAAATTCAGGAACTAGGGTTTAACCATATCGACTTTCCAAAATGCTTAACTCTGGAATTTTTCAAAATTTTTGGCAGAGTCTTATTTGTATTTTGGAGCCCAAAATTTTTACAAGAGTATAAAACACACCCGGAGCAACCCTCCGTAAAATTTTCGGGTACGTCGACCCCTTTGGTAGAGCAACTCTCAACCGATAACCACGCAGTTGCATATTATGGGTATATAAATAAAATTGAACTGAATATTCCATGCAAGCTATCTTACCATAGTCTGGAAAGTATAAAAGTATCCTTGCTACTAGCTATTTGTTAATAATGTAATTGACCCAAATGCTACAAAGTTTTCTAAAATCTTAAAGTGATTTTCAAAGAACAGGTTTGCACAACAATCATCTTATCTCATAAGGAAAATGCTTACAATTAATTTCAAGAATTATATTTCAAGGAAAACTTACTTTTACTTTGTTTAGCATTCTTGCAATAGTAATATTCTTGTACCCATGACTAATGTCTAAGATTTTCAAAGAACCATAGATTTTATACTTGACACAATATTCTTATAAAAAATATATATAAACATTATTATGTGTACTTCAACGCGTTAGTATAATTGGTTTATATATATATATATTATATATATATATATATATATATATATATCTATATATATATATATATATATATATATATATATATCGCCACCAGGATCGAAAAACGCTTCGAGGACTCCATCTCATCCTCCAAGAGAGCGGGGGTTACATCCATCGCACCAGGAAATCGGACCAGAAAGGGTCCGCCAAGTCCCCGTCCATGCACACTAGGTCTGCTGCTAAGCGGTCCAACCAACCCCACCCAAACATCCATTAATGCTGAACATTCTCTCCTGGAATGTCCGCGGTCTGGCGAACAAACCTACTATGAGGAGAATTACCAGCCTTAAGAAAACTCATAAGATCGACATCTTGATTATCCTGGAACCCAAAATCCCTTACATGAGACTCAAATCCATCCAATTGCAGTTAGGCCTTCACTCGGCCATAGCTGGCAGATACGACATTTGGATCCTCTGTTCCAAGGCCGTCCAAATCGGAGTCATCCATGATTCCAGACAAGCCCTTTCTTGCTGGATTAAACACCATTTGATCCCCAATCGCGCCATCTCTCTGCGGTTCACGGTAGCTGCGACATAGCGGATCACAGATAGCTCTGGAACGATCTCCTGAATATCAACAATCACAACCACAACACCCATGGCTTTGCATTGGAGACTTCAACGCTATCACGTGCAAAGAAGAAAAATTGGTGGCCGCCCACCCTCTCCCCGCCATGCAAGACTTCAACAACTTCATCTTCAACTTCCACCTCTTTTCCCTCCCGTTCACATGCAACGCATTCACCTGGTGCAACATGTAGGTTGGCGACCGTCGCCTATTCTCCCGCCTCTACAGGGCTTTATCGAACGCTCACTGGGTGGGTATGGGGACTACCTCCAAGCTTTCTCACCTTAACGCTACCGAATCTGACCACGCCCCTCTGCTAGTCAAAATCACTAGCACTTCCAACCAGTCCAGGAAAAGCTTTCGCTTCTTGGATTTCTGGAGCGACCACCCCCAATTCTTGGGGGTAGTCACGGAAGCTTGGAACAGCACGGATGCTACGGATCCTCTCAACCGGGTGACTAACAAGCTCCAGGCCACAAGGAAAGCTCTCGCAGCTTGGAGCAAGCAAGCTTATGGTGACATATTTCAAGCCATTCGCGAGGCGGAGGATGATGTTACTCGTGCCGAAGCCAAGTACATAACCGACGGTTCGCCCAATACCAGGAAGGCTCTCAACCTCACCAAAGCTATCCTCAAATTTAGGCTAACAATCGAGACCGATTTTTGGAAGCAGAAAGCTAGGATCAAATGGGACAACGAAGGGGACAACTCGAGATTCTTCCACACTTGCGTTAAAGGACGTAGACAAAAACTCACTCTCCACCAGATTGTCGCAGAAGATGGTACCAGAATCAGCGATCCGAAGGGTATCCAAGTGGCAGCGGCTAAGTTCTACTCCAGATTATTCTCCAAGGATACGGTCCTCAAAGACAACACCTTCTTGGACGAGGTTCCCCATCTCATTACCGACACTGACAATACCCGGCTCGAACAGCCCCCTTCAGAGGAGGAAGTGAAGGAAGCCGTCTAGGCCCTCGACGCTCACAGCGCTCCAGGGCCAGACGGATTCTCGGGAAAATTTTTTTATACCTGCTGGGACATCATCAAGTTTGACATCCACAACGCTGTCTCCGCCTTCCTCCAGGGAGCTAATTACCCTAGAGCCATCTCGAGCACCAACCTTATCCTCATCCCGAAGAAAGACAACCCAGAATCATTCCGAGACTTCCTCCCATCAGTCTCTGCACCTTCACCAACAAGATCATATCCAAAATTATCGCATTCTGCATGGCAGGGCTTCTCCCCAAAATTATATTGGAGGAGCAGAGTGGCTTTGATCGGAGGAGAAATATCCTAGATAACATCATGTTGGACCAAGAGTTAGTCAGCTGCATGAAGCTCCCAGCAAGAGGGGGCAATATTGCCATCAAGTTGGACATGGAGAAAGCTTACGACAGACTAGATTGGCAATTCATGATCTGGGTCTACAAAGCTTTCAAATTTTCCAAAACTTGGACCAACATCGTGTGGAGATCGATCAACAACTCGTGGTTCTCCACGGTTATTAACGGCCAAGCGGACGGTTTCTTCAAATCCAGCCGTGGGGTTAGGCAAGGAGATCCTCTATCTTCCACCATCTCATCATTACGGCGGACACTTTAAGCAGAAACCTTAATAAGATGGCGAGCTCCGCCAATTTCCAGCACTTTCATACAGCTAGCGGATGCCCGATCATCACCCACCTGGCCTTCGCAGACGATATCCTCATCTTCTCCTTCGGGGACACTGGATCGGTGGACGTCGTCCACAATACGCTCCAGAGATACGAAAGGTGCTCTGGACAAAAGATAAACTCGGACAAAAGTGTTGTCTACACCTACCATAATATCAAGGAGAGCAAGCGGCTAGCATCTCTACAGCCACCTCATTCCCCATCCAGCACCCTCCATTCCACTACCTTGGGCGCCCCTCGTGTACGGCAGATCTAACACCGGGATCTTTGAGAACCTGATCACCCGCATCAGGAAGAAGCTCGAGGGCTAGACAACGCAACGCTTTCCCCCGAAGGCAAGATGATCCTCATCAATCACATCCTCACTTCCATTCCCATCTACACCCTAGCAGCTTGCTCCCCTAAGAAAGTTCTATCCTACATCGAGAGCATCTTCAACAACTTTCTATAGGGACACAGAGGCGGCTACGACAAGCACCATTGGGCCAGCTGGGATACAATGGCTCGGCCTACCGGGGAGGGGGCCTGGGTTTCACTAAACTTTCTCTCATCGTTAATGTTTTCTCCATGAAATTATGGTGGAAGCTTCGCACGAGTGAGAACCTATGGTCCAGGTTCATGAAGGCCAGATACTTCAAGCACATCCACCCGTCTACGGCCATCGCAGACATTAGATCTTCAGCAACCTGGCGTCGCATTCTTATCGGTCGGTCCCTCCGAACCAGCGATTCGCCTTAAAGTGGGCAGCGGCGAAGCTTCGCCATTTTAGAGTTCTGGGTCGGCAATATCTTGCTAGCCAATATTTTAGCCCCCAGGAACAGCTCTATCAAGGACTTGTGGGACCCTACAAATAACACCTGGAATTAGAACAAAGTTCAGATATTGGCGGGGTCTGAGGCGGTCGATTCCATTCGCAGTAGCAGTGTTCAGATCAGACCGGACCCTGATAAGCTCGAGTGGTCTCCCGATGTCAACAGGGAATTCTCGGTTAAGTCGGCCAGAAGAGTGATCCTAGGAATGCGGCTCCATCTCCTAAATTGCATCCTTCTGGCATACCTGCATCCCCAAGAAGTGGTCCTTCCTCCTCTGGAGAGCCCTTCGCAACATCCTTCCAACTGATGACACTCTCAACACCATCGGGTTCAGCCTTGCTTCAGCACTTGCTGCTCTGATCGACTGTCGAAAATAGTCAACCACATCCTCAGCCAAGGGGATCTACCGATCAAGGTCTGGAGAGCCCTTTTCCAGCATTGCAGATTGCCTCATGGGGGCGACAACTTTCACCACCTCATGGCAACCTGGGCTTCCGCATCCCATGGCCACCAGATTATCGCTGCGACTGCAACGTGGGTGCTCTGGAAAAATAGGAACAAGCTAGATATGAAGGACGCCAGTACAACGGAGACCAACTCATATGGGAGACCATTCATCAATGCCGCAAATGGAGATCTCTGCAAAACACGGCTAGACAGATTTTTGGAACAGTCTCCTAGCCTCGGATTAGCCATGTTGACTCTAGTTTTTTCCTCTTTTGTCAGTATAGTGTATAGGCTTCGACATTTTGCGCCTTATGGTATACTTGTAAGGTTCGGCCTTTCGACTTTCATGAACAAAATGGGTGGTTTGGTTCAATAATATATAATAATATATATAATATATAATATTAATATAATATATAATATATATAATATATTATATATATATAATTTATGGGTGGTTGGTCAATATATAAATATATATATATTATTATAATAGATATATATATATAAAAAGAAATAAATAAAATAAATAAATAAAAAAAAAAATAAAAAATAAAATAGATAATATATATATATATATAATAGATATAGATATATATATATATATAGATATATATAACACATATACTTATAGACTATTTTGAACATATAATAAGTATTAAACTATTAGGTGATAATTATAAATACCTTCACAAAATGATCCTAAAAGTTAGCTAACAACATTCTGTAACTCCACTTTCCTTGATTTCGTGATTTTTGGTTTTTGGTATTTTAGAATTTTCAAAAATAAATATTTCTGGTATTTAGTAGAATGGTAAATTTTCTGTGTTATAATAGTTCCTTATATTTTATGAATAAAAAAATATTGTTTATATAATTATTTTTGAATTGGGGAGGAGGCGTATACTTGGAGTGTTCCCCAAGTTTCTAACAACTTATAACTAAATTCCTAACAAATTTTCTAACAGTTTTAGGTATTCTTGTAATCAGCTTTGAGTAAAAGGGGCCTTTTTGTAATTATCCATATCAATTCATTCCTTATATAACCAACTGTGTGAGGAGAGATAATGGGATTCTCATTTCATTTTTAGAAAGCTCGGCTCTCTGTTTCTCTTCCAAATCCCCAATTTCCTCATCTCCCCTTCATTCAGTCTCCTCAAGCCCTAATCCTAAAAATCGGACCAGCCATGGCGGAGCTTCCACCTCGGAGAGGGCGGCACGCACCTTCCTGGCGACAATCGCGAGTGATCACTTCCCAGGCGATGTCCTTCCAACGTCGACGTGCGAGGAGTCTTCTTTCCCGACGGCGTTTACTTTCCCCAGTGGCAGTTCCTCTCCTCCTGTAGCGGCGATGGGCGAATCACCTTCCACGATGCTGTTCCTGCAAGCTCGGCGTCGACATTTAAAATCGAGTGGTGTTTGATCTAACTCGAGGTTGATTGATTCGATTTCCTTCGACGATTGAATTCCCAGCGAGCGATGGACATCTCTGATCGATCGTTCTCCGACAACCTGTCGAGAACGACGGAGCTCCGATTATGTTCCCCGACAGCAGCAATGAAATCGATCCAAGAATAGATTGGCCAATCGTGGCTGATCATTTCTCCGACGAACGACGAGTTCACCGGAAATCTCTGGTGAGTTGCTTCTTATAAATTCTTATTATTCCTCTGCGATTTCTTGATCCGTTAAAACTCGAATTTGCTTCCTAGTTCGATTCTGATTTTGAATTTGATTTTATATTTAAATTTTGGAAGAATCTGTGATATTGACTCTAAAATTTATTACTCTGTTTCTTGTTCGGGGCTGTTCGGCATAATGCTGCACTGAGACTTCGAGCCATATTTGGGCGCAGGAAGGATTGTGTCCGGTTGATTTGGATCGTGTCTTCACTTCAAAGATCCAATCCCCATTACTCAGGTAATGTCCTACTCGCCTTAGTATGAGGAACATATTGTTTTATACCTAGGTTTGATGTTGGTAATGGACCGGGATCGATGCCTGGGAAATATGGGTTAGTCAGGGTTCAGTCTTGGCCGAGTACAACTGTAGTTCGTATCTAGAACTAGCCGTGTCAAGCGTCATTTGTGGCCAGCAGTGACGTGTCCGACACTAGGAGTTGTGTGTAGGAGACCGGGTGGCGGGAATGAAGATTTGAATTCAGTATAGTTGAGTCAAATTCATCTACTGAGTACAGGTTGCTGAGGCTTCGAATTTGTGTTAGTTTAAATTTTGTTGAGTCTGGAAGTAGAATAGTGGTACAGCTTTGAGATTTTGATTCTTTGTGACTTTGTAGGTTGGGGTTGCATGATTGGCAGGTCTATAGGCTGGATGCATTTTGAACTTTTATTCTTTGTATTTTTGAGCTTGGTTTGGACATTTTTTGAGTATGCTCGTGTCCAATGTTGGGATGTCATGGGCTAGGGATGGACCAACAAGAGCCAGTAGGAGAATAAGGAACAAGATTGATGAAGTCGAGTCTATTTAGAACAATTGTGTAACAACAGCCTGTACAAGTAACTAGTTTAACTTTAGTGATGAGTTGAAATCAATGCTAGTGAATTCATGTTTAAAGTTCTGCTAATTTGACTGCTATGGAATCCTTTAAATGGTACCTTGTAGTAAATCACTCCAGAATGATATATGTAGGTATGTTAAATATTTTATGTGTACTATTTTAGAAAGGGAATAGTGTTTCTGATACAACATTTGGAATATTGTTCACGCATAAATATAGCTAGATGTGTACTAGTTAGTTAGCATTACTTTAGATATAGTTAGCTTATTAAAAAGGAGGATAATTTGCTAGTTTTAACTAATGTAGTTGATTAGAACTTAACCAACTTGTACTTAAAACCAGGTGGACAGACAGATCTTCTTCTCTTCCCTGATCACCCTGAGCAAGGCAAGTATACTCCTCGGATTTGCTCATTACTTCATGTTTTGTGCATCTATTTCATGCTTGTACCTTCCTGTTGGACACGATATTACACGATCTTGTCTTGTGTCTTGTTCTATGAGTTTGCTTGTGTCTGGGAAGGGAAATACTTCAGTTGTGTGATCAAACCCAAGTTACAAATTCATGTTAATAGCTTAGGCCTCGTACTGTGCACACGGGCCCTAAGCCGACCTTTATGCATGTGTCATGTTTTATGTTCTACCAAGCCGATCACACACTCTGGAATTATTTCAAATATGATTACACATGTCAGGTTCCTTGATATTCATGCTCAGGTACCAGGTTACATTTCAGGTTCTTTCATACAGTCTTGTGTTTTATTTCAGCATGCTTGTTCTAGTTCTTGTTTGGAGATTCATTGTCTGTTCATATTTCATCTTTATGTTGTTCTTGTTCATTTCCTTGGATATACTTAGCTCCGCTCATGACTGGATATATTCAGGTGTACTTGCAGGGTATCATTCTACCTTATAGGCCAAAGCCCGGGATCTTAGCTGAGCATGATGGAGCCATTACTTAGCTAGAGGTTTCAGGTTTAGATTATTTTAGCACTTCTTCTAGATATTGAATATTGTGAGTTCATAGTGTATTTTATTCTGGTTGTCTCTAGTACTTTTATGTTATTATGATTGGTGGATTATGGTGATCATCATGGGACGGTTAGATGCTGTGATGTTATTATCATGTTATTCTTAGAGTTTTTCTTAGATGTTTACAGCTTACTATGTTGAGTCTTCCAACGTAGGCTGGGCGTGTCCGTCTCGTGTTCGATTTATTCGGAAGCGGGTTATGACATTTTTAGTGGTGGCCCATGCAGGTCTGTCCTAATGGCACTTAGGCTATATAGTGCTATTGGAAAACCTGTTAGACTAAGGAAAACTCATCATAATATAGGATTGCGGAAAAATGTTCATGGGTATATTTTACTAAGTCTGGTTATATATATGTTATTTACTAGGTTTGATTATTATTATAGTTAGGCCGTTTGACAGTTTTCTATTTTTCAGATGGTTCAGACACGCAACATAGAAACTATCGATTCACTGCACTTGACGCTTTCGAGCTGTCACCACCTCTTGTCGCCCTACTATCACCATTGGTAGTACGCAGTTGATGGAGATATTCCAGGAGTTCCTTAATGACCTGAGGGAGCAAGCCATTTTTTAGCTAGACTTGTGGATGCACTTCTCGAGCCAAGGAGGACATCTGATTTCCAGACTCTCAGACAATTGGATTCCCCGACACCGAGTGCATTTCTTGCACCGAGGAATAGACCAAGAACCTGGAGCCGCCACTTCTGAAAATCATCCAAGTTTTGAGGATCCAACTCCTCTGATTGAAGTCACCAACCAGGATATCCAGCCGTAGCACATACAACAAGATGGAAAGTTGAAGGCCAAGAGAGACATGAAGACTTATGACGGAGATAGCAACTACTCGACCCGCAACGCATCGCAATACTCAGCCTCTTCAGTCGCATCATCAGCCGCATCTCCAGAAGCAGATTCAGACTCGCCTTTATTGTGCTTTCTGCAAGAGGACAGGACACCACTACGACGAGTACCACAGGAGACTGAGAATATGTTTGTTCTATGGATCCCCTATCCATCAAGTCAAGGATTGCCCGGAGGCCGCTGATCGCACTGCCCAAAGACGAGTACGAGAAGATCAGGACTACAGCAAAGGGACCCGTCTCTCCAAATTCAGCAACCATATAGAGCATTACCACGGGGATCAGCCTACATCAAAATAGCTGAAGAAATTGAAGCAATTCCAGCCCAGAGAAATACTGAAGACACACTGAAGATCGAAGGCTTTTCTTGCATGGTTGGAGCAGACCATGAGTCGTGATTCACATTCCAATTTAAATTTTCTAGAATTTTCTTGTTCCTGTTTAAGAGCTTGAAAGATTTTGTTTTATCTTGAACCCTTTGGTGTATTCCGGATATTATTCCTATTCTAGATCTTGTCCCTTGTTCCTAACTCCATTTCTTATTTAAAGAATTATTTTCTTCGGTAAACTTGTTTCATACCCACTATTCGATAATTGTTTCAAATCCGCTATTCGATACCCTATTTTCATATTCGTTATTCATGACTTTGTTCTATTGTTGGCTTCTATTTGAAATTTTTTGTTCCCTAATCACACTTTTTGCTACTCGAGATTTTTCTTCTACTCGAGATTTTATTTTGAAAACTTTGTTTCTCATTCAAAACCTTGCCGAGCTTCGTTTTACTTTGAGATTCGGTCCCTATTCAAGACTTTATTAAGGATTCCACTTGAAATCTCGTTTCCTATTCGATGTATTGTTTGTTGTTCCAGACATTATTTCGACTTGAGATTTGTTTCCTATTCGCTATTTTGTTTCGACCTTGTTTCCCACTTGAGACTTGTCGGTTACGATTCGATACCTCGATTATTTTCTAAACATTGTTCGTAACCTTGCTCCTTATTTCGAGATTTTGTTTTCTAGTCGTAATTTTGTTGATATTGTTTTTTTTACTTTGAAAACTTTGTTTCCAATAGAGATCTCATCCTCTATCTGAGATTCCGTTCACCTTGTTTCCTATTAGATTAAAATCTCCTTGTCGTTTCTTAGTACCTATGAACTTCTTATTTTCTAAAGGACATAGCATCACTTTTTCTCGTGACTTAGACTATTGGAACTCATTTCGGATTCCTTGAAACCCTTTTGTAATTCCTATGGATAACGTTGAGAGACTATTCGATGACCTACTGGGGCGTGGTAGATGCATGCTACAACCATTATCTGGATTACAGAGGCTGAGGGTTCACTGCAGCCAGCAGTGTACTGGCGAGACAAGAACTCTAAGTTGAAGTAATTTCAGACATTCATGGGTTTTCGAATATTATTGAGACTTCATCCTAATTTCTTCATATTTTGACCTCTTGAGTTGATTCGTGAATAATTGTTTGAAATGGATAAAGTCGATAGAATATTCGGTAACATATCATTATTTGAGTCACAGAGCCAAAAGTCCACTGCAGCTAGATATACACTGGCAGGGCATGGATTTTTAAGTGAAGTGATTTCAAATATCTATATGATTCTCGGATACCATAGAGACTATATTCCCTTTTATATGATTATTGATTGTTTGAGAATCATAAATCCTTGCACGTTCACTTTGATTTGATACTAATACCTCATGGGTATTTCATGCGTTTCTCAATCGACCCTTGCAATTTTCTCTTCTTGCATTTTATCGTTGAATCATTTGATTTTCTCAATAAGTACCGATTGCTGTATTTTGATTCCGTTTCACCAAGGTTTTTTTTCTATTAATCATACTTGTTTCTTGATCGTGTTTGTCTAAACCTTGATCATGCTTATCTAATAGTGATTTTCCTATTTGCTCGATTTGTCAATTGTGCTAAATTTTTGATTTACACCGTGCTTAGAAAATCATGCCTTGATGCTCTTACTCTTCTAAGTCATAATTAAAATTCATTCCACCTTGTGTTTTAACTCTCGATCATTGCTGCATTGTGTTATTGTATGAAGTTACCGTTCTTGGTCTTAGCTAAATTCATTTCACTTTGTACCTAACTAAGTTTTGATCACTATTAATCGTATTTGTTATTTCGTCATGCTAAGACATTTTAAATTTGTTACAATTTTCGCATCTAGTCGTGACCGTATTCACATTTGTGCCTGATTAATTTAAAAACCTTGTGTCATTTCTGTATCATGTTGTGCCTTTGAATTTCGAGGACAAAATTTTCTAGGGGGAGTTTGTAACCCCACTTTCCTTAATTTTGTGAATTTTGGTTTTTGGTATTTTAGAATTTTCAAAAATAAATATTTCGGGTATTTAGTAGAATGGTAAATTTTCTGTGTTATAATAGCTCCTTATATTTATGAATAAAAATATTGTTTATATAATTATTTTTGAATTGGGGAGGAGGCGTATACTTGGAGTGTTCCCCAAGTTTCTAACAACTTTATAACTAAATTCCTAACAAATTTTCTAACAGATTTTTAGGTATTCTTGTAATCAGCTTTGAGTAAAAGGGGCCTTTTTGTAATTATCCAAATCAATTCATTCCTTATATAACCAACTGTGTGAGGAGAGATAATGGGATTTCATTTCATTTTTAGAAAGCTCAGCTCTCTGTTCTCTCTTCCAAATCCCTAATTTCTTCATCTCCCCCTTCATCCAGTCTCCTCAAGCCCTAACCCAAAAATAGGACCAGCCATAGTGGAGCTTCCACCTCGACGAGGGCGGTGCGCACCTTCCTGGCGATAATCGACGATGTGATCACTTCCCCAGCGACGTCCTTCCAACGTCGACGTGCGAGGAGTCTTCTTTCCGGCGGCGTTCACTTTCCCCAGCGACAATTCCTCTCCTCCTGTAGCGGCGATGGGCGGATCACCTTCACGATGCTCTTCCCTGCAAGCTCGACGTTGATATTTAAAATTGAGTGGTGTTCTGATCTAACTCGAGGTCGATTGATTCGATTTCCTCCTCCGACTGAATGTCCAGCAAGCGGTGGACTCCTCTGATCGATCGTTCTCCGACAACCTGCCGAGAACGACGGAGCTCCGATTATGTTCCCCGACAGCAGCAACTAAATCGATCCAAGAATAGAATGGCTGATCGGTGGCTGATCATTTCTCCGACGAACGGCGAGTTCGCCAAAAATCTCTGGTGAGTTGCTTCTTATAAATTCTTTATATTCCTCTGTGATTTCTTGATCCGTTAAAACTCGAATTTGCTTCCTAGTTCGATTCTGATTTCGAATTCGAGTTTATATATAAATTTTGGAAGAATCTATGATATTGACTCTAAAAATTTATTACTCTGTTTCTTGTTCGAGGCTTGTTCGGCGTAATACTGCACTGAGACTTCGAGCCATATTTGACGTAGGGAGGATTATGTCCGGTTGATTTTGGATCGTGTCTTCACTTCAAAGATCCGATCCCATTACTCAGGTAATGTCCTACTCTCCTTAGTATGAGGAACATATTGTTTCATACCTAGGTTTGATGTTGGTACTGGACCGGGATCGATGCCTGGGAAATATGGGTTAGTCAGGGTTCAATCTTGGCCGAGTCCAACGTAGTTCGTATCTAGAACTAGCCGTGTCCAGCGTCAGTTGTGGCCAGTAGTGACGTGTCCGACACTAGGAGTTGTGTGCAGGAGACCGGGTGGCGGGAATGAAGATTTAAATTCAATATAGTTGAGTCAAATTCTTCTACTGAGTACAGGTTGCTGAGGCTTCGAGTTTTTGGTGTTTATTTTTTGTTGAGTCTGGAAGTAGAACAGTGGTGGAGCTTTGAGATTTTGATTTCCTTGTGACTTTGTAAATATAGGTTGGGGTTGCATGATTGGCAGGTCTGTAGGCTGGATGCGTTTTTGAACTTTTATTCTTTGTATTTTTGAGCTTGGTTTGAACATTTTGTTTGAGTATGCTCGTGTCCAATATTGGGATGTCATGGGCTAGGGATGGACCAACAAGGGCCAGTAGGAGAATAAGGAACAAGACTGATGAAGTCGAGTCTATTTAGAACAATTGTGTAACAATAGTCTGTACAAGTAACCAGTTTAACTTTAGTGATGATTTGAAATCAATGCTAGTGAATTCATGTTTAAAGTTCTGCTAATTTGACTGCTATGGAATCCTTAAATGGTACCTTGTAGTAAATCACTCCAGAATGATATATTGTAGGTATGTTTAAATATTTTAGAAAGGGAATAGTGTTTCTGATACAACATTTGAAATATTGTTCACGCATATAAACTAGAGTATGTGTACTAGTTAGTTAGCATTACTTTAGATATAGTTAGCTTATTGGAAAAAGGAGGATAATTTGCTAGTTTTAACTAATGTAGTTGATTATAACTTAACCAACTTGTACTTAAAACCAGGTGGACAGACAGATCTTCTCTTCCCTGATCACCCTGAGCAATGCAACTATACTCTTCGGATTTGCTCATTTACTTCATGTTTTGTGCATCTATTTCATGCTTGTACCTTCCTGTTGGACATGATATTGCACGATCTTGTCTTGTGTCTTGTTCCATGAGTTTGCTTGTGTCTGGGAGGGGAAATACTACAGGCGTGTGATCAAACCCAAGTTACAAATTCATGTTAATAGCTTAGGCCTCGCACTGTGCACGTGGGCCCTAAGCCGTACCTTCATGTGCCATGTTCCATGTTCTACCCAAGCCGATCACACACTCTGAAAGTATTTCAAATATGATACATATGTCAAGTTCCTTGTATATTCATGCTCAGGTACCATGTTACATTTCAGGTTCATTTCATACAGTCTTGTGTTTCATTTCAGCATGCTTGTTCTAGTTTCTTGTTTGGAGATTCATTGCGTGTTCATATTTCATCTTCATGTGTTCTTGTTCATTTTTTGGATATACTTAGCTCCGCTCCTGACTGGATATGTTACAGGTGTACTTACAGGGTATCATCTACCTTATGGGCCAAAGCCCGGGATCTTAGCTGAGCAGATGGAGCCATGACTTAGCTAGAGGTTTCAGGTTTAGATTGTTTTAGCTCTTCTTCTAGATATTGTATATTATGAGTTCATAGTGTATTTCATTCTGGTTGTCTCTAGTACTTTTATGTTATTATGATTGGTGGATTATGGTGATCATCAAGGGACGGTTAGATGCTGTGATGTTATTATCATGTTATTCTTGGAGTTTTCCTTAGATGTTTACAGCTTACTACGTTGAGTCTTCCAACATAGGCTGGGCGTGTCCGTCTCTTGTCCGATTATTCGGGAGCGGGTCGTGAAACATTCCCATAAAAGTATGTGAGTATAATTTAATATGAATTTTATGAATATATATATATATATAATATATATATATATATATATATATTATATTATATATATATATATATATATATATATATATATTATATATATATTATATATCTATATATATATATATATAATATAACACTTGTTCACTTCAATTTGGAGCATAATATTTGCATATTATAAAACTAGAGGGGTTATCCTATATTCATATGAGTGCTATCCAACATATCCTTGCAACACTTATAAACCTCAGATTTGTGAATCAGCATATTTATATAAATATTACATACTTTAAACTGATTTTTCTACCAACTTTAATAAATTGAGGTCAAACTAATATATGATAACAAAAGAGAGAGAGGGTTAAGGAGGAAGGGCTTTCCTTGGTGTGTAGATATCAAATTTTCCAACAAGAGTGACCTATAAATTTCTGGAAATATTTTAGGAATTAAACCCTATATTTGCAAAACAATAAAAGGATAAATATGGAAGAGTGGGATATCTACTTATGGAGGAAAGAGTAAGGGGATTTGGGAGGAGAGAGGAGGCAGCGGGGGAGGGGGTGTCCGGCGGCGGCCCAACGGCAACGGCGGCTGTAACTACCACTTTCCAACATAGGGGTATTTTGCATGTTGATTATATATATATATATATATATATATATATATATATATATATATATATATATATATATATATATATATATTAGTGGTTGTCTAGAATTATATTAGTGTCAGTTAGTGGCTAGCCAATGAGATTTTACAAGTGTTAGTGCTAATTATGTTAGTCATGACTCTAGCAATTAGAATTAATTAAGTTTAGTTGTCGTAAGAGGAATATTCCTTTAATTGTAGAGATTCCTTCTTTTTGTTAATTAGATTTCATTCATGACAAATGGAGAGGGGCAAACTTTATATTTGGCATGACCAAACTTTACTATAAGAGATAATTTTAATTAGGGATTCATCCATTTGTTCTGATTCACTCATTAGTCCATTTTTTTTCCTTCCAAATCTTCTTCTTTTCCAAGCAAAACCCAATTCCACTCAATCCTCTTTAATTCCCATCTTCACCATCATGAAGGCGTAGAGCATTGGAGAGCACAAGGAGATCCATATGAGAGGAGCTTGCTAGGAGATCGTGTCCGACGCATCCCTTTCGTGTCCAAATTTGGAGTTCTCCAAAGGAGAGACACAAGTTGGATAAATCTACATTCTTCACCAATTTCATGGTTAGAACACCCATTGAACCATAAGAACTTCCCATAGGTGAATTTGACTTTATAATGATAGATCTAGATATTAAAAGCTTTCAATTTAGTAGATCTAGATTTTTATCATGAGTAGTATTGATTTCTATGCTCAATTTGTATTTGTTACAAATTTGTGACACCAAGTGTTCGATATATGTCCCCAAAGGAATTTTTGTGTCCTTTTTGAGTCGAAATTTGGTGTATGTGTCCTAAATAGGATACGTAGTGTTGTGTCATGGTATCTCATGATACGTACGGTTAGATTTGGATATATACATGTTTTCTTTTGTCCAAAATAGCCCAAATTCATCATAGTATTCATTTTCGTTTTTAGCAGCCATAGTAACTTAGAAATGCCATAACTCCTAATTCAGGACTCCGATTAATCTTTCATTTTTTTAAAAAAACTGTATCAAAGTTAGCTTTCCAAATATATATATATATATTAATAGGCCAAATTCATTCCAGAACTTTTTGTAAAACTATTTGAGTGTCAGGTGTCTGAAAGACGAACGTGTTTCGGTGTTTTCGCGATTCCGGGATCTTCCGGACACGAAAATGCGATCCATTTGAAGTTTCGAAAAGATGATACGAAAGGCTACAACATAATTAATCCTAAAATTTATTGATGTAATGCTCCAGTCCTAAAATACGTAGGACTAGGAGACGTATACATGTCAGCTACGTATCGAGAGGACTCCAACCCAGCTCGAATACGTATAAGCTGTCTAAAATAAATTACATGGTTAAGGCAACTACCTATATCTCAATCCATAAAGATAAACTCTTGTATAAACCAAGTATATTAATGCTCGTCAGACATTAACATAACGATTCTAAGTAATAGAAAAAGATAATATATAATAAAGTGGACCAGACTCTATTACAATTATCTTGAACAAGTTTCTGAAGAAGAAATAAGCTTGCAAAACTAGACTATATAGCAGTATGGTTAAAGTAAAATAAAATATAATACTGGATGAATATGAAAAGATATGAACTAAATATATACAGGAAGTCCTGGAAAAATAATCATCAAACCTCCATCTAATCTACTAACGAGCCTAGCAAACCTGGAGAGGTCACCAGGTCCTTAAGGGACTAGCAAGATACATATAAATATGCCAAAATGTAATAATACAACATATGCAGTAAAATAAGATATAATCAGGAAAAAAATCCAACTGAGGCACAATGGACTAAGACACCAAGATCTAAGACACAAGGAACCTAAGGCACTGGCATATCATACTAGTCGTGGCTAACATGTCAAATCTATAGACTGTAGTCGAGGGAAGCACTCCCAATCTATAGTATCTCAATCATAGTCAAGGCAAGAACTCACAATCAAGATGGTAGCCACTCCTAGTATCAAAGTCGAATATCTTATATACCGTAGTCAAGGTAAGCACTCACAATCTATAGAATATCACAAGTCAATTCCTACTTAAGTCAAGTCATGTCGAGTCAAGTCAAGTTAGGGAAACAGTGGTATAGGACTAGACAACTACATCGAGGAACACATATAAACACGAAAAACAATATAACAAAAATGAAATATAACATGAAACAGGTACATGCATGTAAGCTAGAAATAAGACAAGGTAAAACTAGAACAAGATAATTAAAACCATACACATGATAAAATAGTCAAGAAAATAACAATATAAGGAAAAAATGAATAACATGAAAGTAAAGAACATGCATATAAACTATATTGTACAATGACAAGGTATACTTGCCTGGTGGTAGCATGTAGAACCAACAATATCCAAATTAATGAGCCACAAAAGTCAAACTCCCGCAAATGCCTCCGGATGCTGAAACAGACATCACCAACATGTTTGGCACAAGAAAAATGTCTATGTTTGACTATGCATAAGTCCAATTCTCGAAATAGGAGAAAAACAATAATTTTGAGTCAAAACAGTATCCGTCGTTGGACCTGCTTTGCACTAAAAAATGTGCCAGAGCTTATGGTCTCTAAAGTCGACAAATTATATATCTACGAGTCCAAATTTTTGGTACAAACTCAATGGTATGTCCAGATTTGAATTCTGATGAGTCGTGCACAAAATCGTCTGTTGAGTCGGATCGTAGGTCCGCCAAAATAGCGTTCTGGTCAACCGTCTCAGAATCAGACCAAACTCGACTCACATGCCAGAAAAATGATACGAGTCCGTAAACTCCCTCAAAATGAAAAGAATATTTAATTCGGTTAAATATATTATTTTGAACTTTTAATTATTTTTAATAAATTTAATCCTATTTTTATTATATAAAAAGAGCTATAGTCTTGATTGAGTTTGAATGTGCATGTTGACTAAAAAGTATGGCATGCCTAGTATAGCCGGGTGCTTTGACTAGCTTACTAGCAATGGTAGGGATGGCAAAGTTATATTTTAGTCTTTTGCATGTTAACAATTCAAGTTGTGGCATAAGTCATATTTTGATTAATTAATTAGTTATATAAGCCTTTATGACTTTTTATGAGACCCGATTGCACCAAATCTTTTCGAACTTGATCCGAACCAAACCAAAACCCAAGTAGACATGTTGGGTATTAAAATACATTAATAAATATATATATATATTTTAATATATATTCAGATTTTTGGAATTATTTTGGCTCAAAGGATAGAAGATTCTATATAAGGAGATATCTATTTAAGTCCTTAGCCTAACTTGCGGCTGCAAACAAGTCAAGCCGAGCCAAGCTTTTGTAAGCGTGAGTTTGGCTTGACTAGAATTAATTGAGCTTGAGCCCGAGCTCGAGCTTGATGAGTTTTTTTATTTTAGAGCTTGAGCTTGGCTTGGTTTGAGCTCGAGCTTGGCTTGATAAACAAGCTTGATTCAAGCTTGATAAACAAGCTCAAAGTCAAGCTAGTTAAGCTTGATTTCAAACTCGTTCAACTTTCTTTCAAGCTCGTTAAGCTTGATTTCAAGCCCCCTCAACTTTATTTCAAGCTCATTAAGCTTGATTTCAAGCTTAATGAGTTTGATTTCAAGCTAGTCAGTTTTGAATTCAAGTACATATAATATTAACAATTTCTTTATAAAAATTTAATTAAAATAATTCTTTAATATCAATTATTAAGGACATATAAGTATATAATACACACAACCATATTATTATACAAACATATATGAAATTAGAATTCAAGAAAGAACAAACGAGGACATATAAATATATAATGCACACAACCATATTGTTATACAAACATATATAATTAGAATTCAAGAAAAAACAAACGAGCTACTAAACAAGCTCATAAATGAGCTCCTAAACGAGCTTATAAACAAGTTAGCGCGCGAGCTCAAACGAATCGAATACTTCTAAGCTTGAGCTTGGCTCGTTTATTAAAGAAGCTCGAAAATGAAGCTTGAGCTCAGCATGTTTACTAAATGAACCATGCTCAAACAAGCTTTCATCGAGCCTAGCTTCGAGCAGTTCGTGAATGCCTTGGCTCATTTGCAGCCCTAGCCTAACTAACTACCCAACCAACCCACTAACTAACCTAACCACCTAACCAGGCGACCAAGAGTAACCCTCATGTAATTTTCATCCAAAAATCAGCCCCCATATTGGCCGGCCATACCATGCATAGAAACACCATCCTATATATGTAAACCCAACCCATAGGCCCATATATATCAATTAATCTTCATCAAAACCCTAACCCTAACACCAAAAACTCTCATTTACCACCCAAGAGCAGCCCATTCCCCATTAATTCCAAAAATAGCAGTCTCTCCCCTCTCCTTCATCATCCTCTCCCTCCACAAAACCTACCAATCATCTCCTCCCACTCAAAGTCTCTCCTTTACACCATCTCTTCACCCAAACACCATTAAACATTCAAAAAGACTCCACCTTCACTATGAAACTCATCAAACCACAATTGCCATCTTCTTCAACCCATCAAGAAGGGTTAGTAAGTAAGCCAGACAAGAAAGTTGGAATCTTTGGCAAGTAGGAGCACCCACAAGCCTTCTAGCAAAGGATTTCGGTAAGATTCTATCTTTTTTCATCTCAAACCCTATGATAAAATTCTGTAAGAAATATGAGATTAATGTCTTAGAAAATAGATTTTGATCTCTTTAATCATATATTTTTGTCCCTAGAAGTTGCATATAGAATTGTTGAGAAATCGGGTTACGATAACGTTGTTTTTAAGCACCGTTGTGAAGGAACTCTATTTTATTTTTGGTATTTTTCAAACTGAATCTAATATAAATTTATTACTATAAAATATAATTTAAAAGCAATTTTTTGTGATTTTATCATCTTAGATCTGCCCGAAAAAAATAGGGGTCGAAATACTAGCTTTTTGGGTAAACTTCTGACCTAGAAAGGCGGTAAATTAGGATCTATGTGAATGATCATTAATAAGTCTATTTTATGATAAATGATCTATATTAATTCTGTTTTAATATAGTATTTATCATAATTAAGCCATATTGGGTAGTTGGCGATGATCCGGACAAGTTTCGGGTAGACTAGCCGACATGGGAGTCAAATAGTCATAATTTTTTTTTAAAATTCATAACATAAAATTCAGAGCTTATTTCTGTGTGAAATAAATTAAAATTATTATTTTAGATGATTTTTAGGCATACCCTCGAAGTAGGGGCATAACCGACAATTTTGGAAGTCGAAAACAGTAAAACTAGGTCCCGGTGTCTCATGGAACGTATGTGTCATTGAGTATGAATGTAAGTGGTTTCATTAAATATTTGGATATAGTTATTACGATTTAAATATTAAATTAGCTAATTAAGTACTATTATAATTTTTATGATTAAATACTTAAACTAGTTAATTAATTATTTAGGAGCATTAGATTTCGGAGGCGTGGACACGAGAGCTACTTTTCATCTTCACACTGCGTAATCAGGCAAGTGCACCTTGCTATTGTTCAGTTCATGTTCTATCTTTGTTATTTATCTTTTGTTATTTTTATTATTATATTGGACCTTAGTGGTTATATCAATACGGGCTTCCGGATTATATTCGGGTGCATTCAACTGCTAAGTTGTCTAGTATTGATAAATAGAGCCCGCCTAAGATTTATGGATTTTATTTCCATTGATACCTGCAGGATACGACACGTGATTGACACATATAATTCCTGATACCTGTGCAAGATTTCCTGATTTACTAGATTCTCTGATACCTGTAGGAAATTTTCTGATACCTGTAGGTTAAGATTGATGGTTGTCATTTTATTTTTCTTTTAGATGTGTCATAGGATTTGCCATCTAGATAGAGGTCAGAATGGTAAGTTGTGGATGTAACTTATTAATTCTTGAGAGTTGAGGACAATTGCAACTTGCGCAGGCTATGTTGTCCACTTACACTTTATATATATGTATCTATATTTATTTGGAAAGGAGCCCTATTTCCTGAGTTACAACATCTCTTAGTTACTGTTGAGACTCCGATACGTCGCTACGGGTATATGTATATTCCTGTCCTGTTACATTTACTTTGGAGATGTCTGCACTTGCGAACGTTGTCCTCAAAGCATCACGTCGGTTTGGTTTAGTTACCCGAGATATTTATATTTACTGTACTTTAGCTTGTATATTATGTGCCTTGTTATGTCCCCTGATGTAGCTCCCCTTCCCAAAATTTTTAAAATTTTTATTTATTTATTTATTTTATTTAATTGGTGATTTTAGATTTTTATAAATAATTATTTAGATAATTATTATGGTAGATGATTTTTAGCCATGGTTATGAATTGGAGTACAAGATGGCTAGGAATCATGGCACGGGTAGTGCAGTAGTGTGCCTTGACTAGTGTATTAGCCATGGTAGGGAAGATCGAGCCATAGAGACGTTCTAACTAGGAAAACCAGGCCAAGTTACGACTTAACCGTACAGAAGATTTTATTTATTATTTAATTATATTATTGAGTTTTAGGGAACTCGGTTGTACCGAACCTGACCAGATTGGGCTCAAGTCAAATCCAAGTCCATGTAGGCATGTAGTGGGACCAAATACGACCTTGTAGACATGTTTGGTAAATGCAAATATTTTTGTATATATTTAGGAATTGGCGATTTGTATTTAGTAAATCATTTATTATAATGATATGTATACATATATATATATATATGTGTATATATATTTTTATAAATAAGATACTATATTATGAATATATATTATTAGGATATATTTTGGTTGTTGTGAATATTCATTGTTGTAATGGTAGGTATGCATGGAAGTTATGTATAAATAAATAGATATTTACATATGTGTAAATGCGTATGTATATATAAATATATATTATACGTGTATATGTACATATATATATAAATAGATATTATATACGTGTATAAGTGTTCGTATATATAAACATATATATAAATATGTGTGTATATGAATATGAATATATTTGAATATAAATATATTGTACGTATACAAATATATATAAATAAATATTATATGTGAGTGTATTTGTACGTATATATAAATATATATATGTGTGTGGTGTATGTATACATATATTATATATATATATATATATATATATATATATATATATATATATATATATATATGTATATACGCGTATATATGTATGTATACATATGTATATGCGAATATACGTAAAAAAATATATATATATATATATGGGTATATATATAATATATATATATATATATATATATATATATATATATATATATATATATATATAAAAAATATATATATATATATATATATATATATATATATATATATATATATATATTTATATGGGTATATATATATATATATATATATACATAATATAATATATATATATATATATATATATATATATATATATATATATATATATATATATACCCATATAAAATATATATATATATATATATATATATATATATATATATATATATATATATATGTAAACAAAAAACAAAAACCCAAACACCAGCCCAGCCTCTAAGTTTCCAGCCCGGCCCAATCCTTACCCAAACCCCAGTCCGAGCGGAACAAAGCTCCCCCCCGATTCTGTTCGACACAGAATAGGCATATAAATCAACAGATCGATAGAGGGAGGAACCCTAACTCGACCCTCGCATCTGCAGCGGCCGTCCATCTCAGGCGAAAGGCCTGGTCGCGCCGTCGGCCGCCGGCGGACTGCCGGGAACGCGCACGAACAGCGGAGAACAAAGCAGTCAACAGCAGTACGGGGTCGAGTTTGCAGTAGGTTTTCTGTCGTCTCGCTCAACCATTGCTCGATCCAGTTTCACAGGTATACACACCACATATCCATTATCGAACCGCTTCAAATAGTTTTTGAATTAGTAACCTGGACTGTCCCGAAAATCGACGCAAAGTCGAGAGGATTTCCGTTCAAAAAATAGAACAGGAAACCGTCCAACATCCTATATTGGAAGGTCGATTCTGGTCAAACCAATGACCAACCTAGAAAACTAATTAAACAGAACTTTAGACAACCTGTAGGGCTTTACGACTCCTTTTACGGAATCTGATTTCGTCGACCGAGCATCGAGAAATCGCTTTTCCAAATTGACGGAAAAACTGTTTCGAAAATTAGAAAAACCTTCGATACGACGTGCGTCTCGCCAAACCGGGCGACGTGGTCGTGAACCGAAGGCATCGAAAGCTGCGTAATGGCTTCGTGGTTGTGTGGGCTTTGACGGAATTCGAATTGGTCGCGTGTGCGCAACGAATTTGATACGTATCCGTCGAAATTCTTCGTATCGGTCCCTGTGCAAATTTCCCAATTACTTCGTACACGTTGGTCAGATCGAGATAAAACTTGCGCCAACAGGACCGTATCGTTTTTTTGGTCCTGTATGCCAAGTTTGGTCCGATTCTGAGACAGTTGAATCGGAACGCCGTTTTACGGGCCCCACGGTCGGACTCAACGGGTGATTTTGTGCACGGCCCGCCGGAATCCAACTTTGGACATACGGTTGGGTTCGTATCAAAAAACTGGACCTGTAGACATGTAATTTGATGACTTTAGAGATCATTGACTCTGGCACGCTTTTCGGTGTAAAGCGGGTCCAACGGCGGACATCATTTTTGTCCAAAATTACCGTTTTGCCCCTGTGTCCAGAATTGGACTTAAGGACAGGCAATCCTAGCTAATTTGACTACTCTGAGATCATTGGTAATATTTATTTCAGCTTTCGGAGACAGTTGTGATGACTTGGACTTTCTGACTTATTGATTGGAGTTACATTATTGGTTCTTCGGGCAACCCCCAGGCAAGTATACCTTGTCTTCCTCTACAGTTTTACTTATATGCATTTTCTTTTGTTTTTCAGTCATTTGATTTTTTATGGACATATGCTTTTCGTGTTATTTTCTGTGGAGTTGTTTTTATTGTTTATAGCCATGTTCATGTTTTGGCCTTGTGTTTCACATTTGGAGTTCTCGTCAGTACCTTGCTTGAGTCGTGTCATAGAACGAGTACGTGTAATTGAACTGCTATCCTTGGTATTGTTTCTTTGGCACCAGAGAGTCCACACTCGGAACGAGGGTGTTTTTTTTGATCTGTTTACATCCGTGAGTCCACGTTAGGGATTAGGATGTCGATTATTTGCACCAGAGAGTCCACGCTCGGGACGAGAGTGTAGACTTGACTTGACTTGACTTGCACCAGAGAGTCCACGCTCGGGACGAGGGTGTTTACATCAGAGAGTCCACACACGGGACGAGGATGTAGTATTTGCACCAGAGAGTCCACACTCGGGACGAGGGTGCCTTGCCGTGAACTAACCAGAGAGTCCACACTCGGGATGAGGGTTAGTACTAACCAGAGAGTCCACAATCGGGACGAGGGTTAGTGTTTAGTTCAAACCCGTGAGTCCACACTCGGGATGAGGGTTTGGTTTCTTCTATTGATCTCGTGATTATCGTTCATCCGGCAGTTCATTTATACGTAGTTGTTCTGGTGTTCGTGTGTTCGAGTTTGTGTTTGTGTTCGCGTTCGAGTTTGTGTCGTGTTCGTAGTCATTGTCGTGTTCCTGTTTCTTCTTGTTTATTTTCTTCTGCATGATAAAACTGTTAGATAGGCATGTATATTATGTATCTTGCTATGTCCTCTGAGGACCTGATGATCTCCTCAGGTTTAGCGATTGCATGGAGTTAGCTAGTAGTTCTGGATGGCGGAGGAAGTACGGTTCTTGCGGGATTCAGGTACCGTTATTGTGCTTATTATCCGCTCGTGCTTTCATACCTTATCATGAGTTATCCTGTTTCTTGTTTCAGTTTTAGACTCTTGTTATTTTCTTTAGAGTCTTATCGGACATATATGCTAGTGGGCTGCAGACCACGACCCATAGTGTTCATTCATGTTTCATATTCTTATTGTGGATTGAGATATAGATTTGTTTGCTATGATTTGGCAGTATACCATAGCCTTGACAGCGTTTACGTATCCGAGTCGGGCTGGAGTCCGTTCGATACGTAGCTGGGCTTGCTCACGGACTCGCGTCCGAAAAGCGGGTACGGGTCGTGACACCTGAGGATCTGGTTATTCCCAGTTATAGCTGACGAGATCTTACCCCAGGAGTACGAATCGGGAGTCTATTCTTCTTTTGCATCAGCTGTGGAAGACGAGGTTGATCCAGAGTAGTTTATCAGTTATTGCTATATTTATTTTTGTCAGAGCTGTGGACTTGTAGTGACTTCTTTTATATTTTTCATCTGAGACTTGTATCGTTCATTTATTTGCTGAGACTTGTATCCATGGGTTTTCCATGTGACTATTTTATTTTTTATTTGACATTATTCTAGTTTCCTTTATTCAACATGATATGTCTTGTTAGAATTTTATGGTTCTTTGTTATGTGGATGAGTATAGTTTCTATGCCTGCCATGTGATTATTTTACAACTAAAGATATTTTTTATTTGGTCCATTAAATTGGGTATACCTATGGAATGTGTCTGCTGGCATGACACGTGTTCTAGTCCGTATAGATTTTTGGCCTAGGGCCTGACAAGTTTTTGTGGTAGCCCATGCAGGTCAGAAAATATTGTTTTGGTTAGGTTATTGTACTGAGCAAGCCTGCATATAGGATTAAAGTTTAGGATCTCGTCCACACACTTGATACCTTCCTTGACTTCGTTTCGAACTCTTACTGGACTGCTTGATTTGCATCCAATTTGATTATGTTCTACCATAATCCTTATTTATTCGTATTAGTAAGACGAATCTTTGTAGTGGACATATGTTCCTCTTACTATCACATCAGGAAAGTGGGGACATAGACACTAGAAGCCATAAGTGCAGGTCGAGTCTTCGCGAATTATGCGAAGTCGTGGTGATACCCAGGTACTACTGCGAGCCTGCAACTGTTTGCCATTAAAATCGTTTGATTGCAAATCTTAATACAAACAGAACAGTGTTATAATATAGGACTTAGATGTAGTCCTAGGAGTACACTTTTGTTTAATCTGAGTCCTAAGTGCCAATGGAGCGAGTGGTAATGCGTTGACTCCGTTGACGGGCTGACGACGGTTATCGGTTCTCTGAAGGTGTAGATTGCTCTGGGTGCTGGAGCTTGTTGAGAGGAGGAAGACGTTGAGTGTCTGTATCTGCCTCTCTGGTGGTATATTTGTTCGTATCTGTCTGTCTGTCTCTCTATGTGTGTGTGTAGGAAGAAAATGGTCCCTCCATTTATAGCAGGGCAGGTTGACTGCTCATGCACGCATATGTAGGATGCACCGGTGCGTGGGGACGCCACGTGGAGATTGCTGATGAAGGCGCATGGATGATGCACCCTACTCGCGGGGTTGAATTCTTCATACTGCTGTTGTGAGCCGGCACGTAGCAGAGGAGAAGATCTTTCTGTTGCGAAAATCTTGGATGAGTTGAGTCAAAGGACACGTGTCGTCGACTCATGGCTCGGAGATCTCGGATTTGGTGGGGGGATGATTTGGTGGGATGCGCCTTGGATTGGGCACATGATGATATTTTGGCTCGTGCCTTTAGGAGTCACGAGCCGTTCTGGGCGCATGGCTTTTGGGGCGCATGCGAGCGACTTTCTTCCTGTCTTTCGGGATCAGAGATCAGTCTGGGGCGTACGGCTTTTGAGGCACATGTAAAGCTTCAACTGGAGACTCTTCTTCTGTCTTTAGGGATCAGTGAAGGGTCTGAAGCGCATGGCTTTTGAGGCGCATGCGGGTTTGGATGCATGGCCTTTGAGGCGCATACGGGTGGTTGAGTGGCTACGTGGCAGTAGCCGTCAGGATGAAGTCATGATGATGCTGACGTTGTGGATGCTTCGTTTTCTGCAAAAGCTATCAACCGTTCAGGCTTGGGGAGGCGTGCTGCCAACTCTGTCAGTTCAGCATTTAATGTTAGTGACATTCGATGGACAGCTGAGTGGGCGCGTCGGTTGATGTTCCACTAAGCATATGGGGACGTATGGGGGCACATCCCCTGTGATGCACTCGGTACAGGGCGCATCTGTTGGAGGCGCTTGATGTTTGAAGGGGTGTGATGCGCGGTCCAGCCGGCGCATCCGACACATCTTTAATGATGCGGCTGTTTCGCTTCTCGAGTGCTTTAAATGGTCGTTTGGCTGAAGTCGAGGCGTCCGGTTCATCAATTTAATGTGAGTTCATTGCACGAAATTCGGAGAGCCATCCACTTGGCGCATGGGTTTGATCTGCCCGGCCTATAAATAGTGGCATGGAGAGAAGGTTGGCCTCTCATTCTCTCACGTCTTTCCAATATGAACTCGGGTTCTCGGGTGCATTCTGTTGATGAAGTGCTCCCGAGGGTGAAGATGAGACACCATGTCGTCATTGATGCTCTTGAAGGTGACTGTTACATCCAAAAGACGGAGTCGAGGGCTTCTGAGGCAGGCGGAAGGTGCCTGTTGCATCCAAAGATAGGGATGCTCGGGCCTCGTCTCCGTTGTTCTGGAAGAGCCGTAGATCGGAATGGCGGTGCTAGGCTCTCTCTTCCTTCAAAGTGGGTGTCGCCTACTCTGAAAGCTGCTCTTTTAGCCGTATTTCGATCACGGTCTTCCTTGGCCTTTGGAGGCTCTTTCGAAGCCTCCCGTGGCCACAGATTTGCGGTGCTCTTCTCTTCCTTGGTTCCAGCCAGAGGGTTAAATGCTTTGTGTAATCGAAGCACTTATCAGGTGAGCCTGGCTGGAAGAGCGGCACATAACTGGGCTGCTGAAGGGATGCACATAACTGAGCTGCCGAAGAGATGGCGGGATGCGCCTGGTTGGAGGCGCATGATATCTGCTGCGCCTAACTGGTGGCGTATGGTGACTACTGTGCCTATCTGGAGGCGCATGGTGGCTGCTGCGCCTATCTGGAGGCACAAGGTGGCTGCTGGCTGTAGACTTAGGATCCTTTCTTTGTAGAAATTCTCCTTTGTACAACCTTTTCTAGACATGTAATAGACTTTTATATATAAATAAAAAGTTCTTCTTCAAATGTCTATGGTTATTGATCTTGCTGTAAAGTGTTCTGTTCGAGTTCTGGTGCCTGTAGTGTCTGGCGCATGGTCTTTCTTGTTGTGAAATTCCATGCTTCTACAAGACCCCCTTCAAAGTTTTCAAAACTTTTGAATAAGTTTTGGAATACTTTGAATAAGAAGCATGGCGATCAGGGCGCATGACTGTTGGGGCGCATGCCTGTTTAGCCGCATGCTCTTCTCAGTTAATGAATTTGATAATGCCTCGATAACCGAAAAGATTAATAATGATCTTTTGGTTTTATCTGCTGTTATCTTCACAAGACCCGAGGCGACGGCTGAGATCACTCGTCATCGGTTCACGCGTGTGACCACGGCCTATAAATAGGTGAGTGGTGGAGAGAGAGAGAGAGCTCTCCTGCTCTGTGCTTTTGCCTCCTTTAGAGTTCTTCTAAAAACCCTAATTTCTTCCTCTCTGTTAGAATGGCTCCCAAGACTCCTCGTGGCGGTGCTAAGGGAAAAGAGCCGGCAGAGTTCGTCGACGAGGATGCTCCTGCCACCATTGCGACTCCGGCCGATGTTCGCCCCGGGGTGACGGGTGGGTGTCGACTTTTGCTATCTAATGTGCTCTAACTTTCTGCTGCCGATGCGTATGGGCCTCTGTCCTTGATATGCTGAGGTTTTATCCTGCCGACGTGCATAGGCTCAGGCCTTTATTATGCACCGAAGTTTAGTTTGCTGACGCGTATGGGTTTTAGACCCTGATGATGCGCCGAAGCTTTCGCTGACACGCATGGGCTCACGCCCTGATGATGCGCCGAAGCTCCAATACTGACGCGCATGGGTTTATGCCCTGCTGATACGCCGAAGCTCCAATGCCGACGCGCATGGGTGATGCGCTGAAGCTGACGCGCATGGATTTATGCCCTGACGACGTCAATCTACTTTTGTCTTTTTGCCTGACTTCCACTTTTGTTGTGCCAGTGTCGATGACGATCCCTCTGTTGAACGAAGTCCTCTTGGATGCTTCTCTTTGCCAAATGGGGGTTGATTTTGATGAGGCGGTGATCAACCCTGCAAAGGATGCTATCTTACAGAACCAACCCCGGGAGAGAATGCTGCAAATCCAGAACCAGTTGCCACTTTTCCTCCAGAGTATGATGGAGAGTGGTAAACTGAGGTCTGCTGAATCTGAAGATGTGACTTTTTTAAAACCTGCCTTTCTGTTTGGCGACCGACTAGTCTCTTCTGAAGCGAAGATACTGAAGATCAAAGAAGACTGGTTCTTCACTGCCAAAGGCATGGTTCTATACATGAGGCAGGTTGACCGCCAGTTGCCGCTGACGGCCTTTTATCGTTTAGCTTCGAAGAGAAGGATGGGTTGGGAACTTACTCCTTCTCAAGGAGTGGCCTTGGGAGGTACCCTTTTGATCGATGACACCTCGAACCAGCGAGATACTTTGGCTGCTTCACGAGCCGATTCCTCGTTCAGTTACTGAGCCTTGCGTCCCGGGAGCCTCTACAGTGAAGTTCCAAATGACACATTTCCCTTCAGTGCCCTGACCTTTGCAAATTGGATGTTGACAGCGAAGGTCATGTACCCGACAGGTGGCTTTAGAGTCGAGGGTTGGTGTCACTATATTCTGAGGTGGGACGAGTTGACCACTTGGGTGCTTTTAAGGTTAAAGTTGAGCTTAAGGAGATCGGGCTGACAGCCGCTATTCGGGCTACGCAGGCAGGCATGGATCTCAATAAGCCTATGTTCCTTGCACTCTTAGAATTATTCAATGCCCATACTGGCAGCTTTTTCACTCCGGTGGAAGAGTTGGGGTTGGCTCTCCATGAGATGTACGAGGTGTCTAAGCTTCCTTGGGGCTCAGAGCCATACGAGGAGTATTTCTCATCAAATGAGGAGATCCAGGTTCTGGAGGATAAGAACCCGGAGATGATGGCTGTATTCAAAGAGGTGACAAGCTACCATTATCTGATGCACCGGAGGGACAGGGGCAAGACCTAGCCTCATGTAACTGCTTGGAGGGACTATGTCTTTAAGCAGGATTTAGCAGATCCTTCGAGGATCCGATTTGTGACTCCGCAGGGACTGAAGCCCGCGGAGGTAACTTCTGAAATAAGTCGGCTGGATGAGAGGACCCCACGTTCGGATGAGAGCGACAAGGATGCATATAGCTGCTTCTGGCACTGTGGGCACCGGATGTCATCTAAGGCAGTATTGACAGCCTATTTGATGATATGGCTCCGGGATTACGTGTTTGCAGGTGGATCCGGTGCCATAGAAAGGGTACATCGGAATCTCATTTTGCCTGCTGTGAAGTTGGCTTTTGGACGACCCTTAGCTCTCCTCCCCGCGATGGTGTGCAACCTTTTGCGCGGTTTGAGGTCTTTTGCTGATGACGTGATCCATGAGAAAGGTAATAATGACAACTTTCCCCGGGCCGAGTTGCCTTTCCATTATCTTATGGGATGGCTGATTTTGCATCATCCGAACGTGATGAGTCCCGGTCCGGAGGAGGATCATGTTGAAGGGGATGCCTTCATCCGCCGCTTCTACAAGAGGAAGTGGTCATACACCGGCATCCCCGTTTGCCGGAGAGTCTTGTCCTACCTTCAGGGGTGGGAAATTGTCAAGGTTGGCCCGATTTTCAAAGATTTCGAAGCCGACCAAGATTTAGTTGACTCTGGCGAAGATGCAGTCACTTTGCCGAAATGGAGTTTTCGTTGGTTGCAAAGTATCCGGCCTTCTCACCTGGTCTACCGCAACCAGAATAAATGTTATCTGGAGCCATATCTGCCAAGCCGATTTGCTCGTCAATTTGGCTATACTCAGCTGATGTTGCAGAATCCCAGTAGCAGTCTAGGCTTCGTCGGAAGTTTGCTGGACGGAGCCCGGGGCTGGCAGTATTATAACGCTGGATGCACTAGCGTTAGTTTTACCATGCCAGTCCGCAACCCTCGGCCGCAGATCCTATATCCGGCCGCCAAGCTGTATTGCATTATGAACGCTGCGTCTCCTGGTTATGACATGGAGACTAGTTTCATCATTGGAACTCAACTGGAGGCCACGACGAATATGTTGAGGGTAGCCCGATCATATCGTCCACCAGATTTGGCGGGATATTAGGCTGCTGCTGCAGCGCCAGTGAGAGATCCGTCTGTCGGAAAGAGGCGGGCTGATACGGAAGCTGGTTCTTCTGTACCGAAGAGGTCGAGAAAGACATCGACTGCGAAGGTTACGGAAGTGCCACTCGTAACGCCAACGGGATCAGCTCCTACTGAGGTAAGGAGTGCTTCGTAATTCTAATTCATTTTGTCATTGAGGTGACTTACGCTTTTTTCTTCTTGCAGTCGAAGAAGAAGTCCCGTGCTAGTAAACCGAAGGAGGTGGTAGGCTCTTCTGATGAGCGCATTCCACCGATGATAATGTCTCCCGTGGAGGAGGGACCCGAAGACGTTCCTGCGGAGGTTTTAGTATCTCCTGTCTTTGGGGTTGCAACAACTTCCGGGAAGGTACAGTCTGCCGTGGAGTCCTTGGACGTTGAGGGTCCTACGGACTCGAGGCATCCTGATGATGAGGTGGATTGGAGTTCGTCGCCTTCGGATGACGTTGCTCCAGGGCTGCAAGAGTCTGTTACGGGGGCAACAAATATGGTTGAGACAGAGGAGAGGGTTGATTCCCCTCCTTATCATGATGAGGGGAGGTCGGCTGTATCATTGCCGAGTCCTACTCCGGCTTCAACCGTGGAAGTTGAGGCGGCTACCGATCAGGAGGTAGCGACCGATTCTATCCCTGTGGAGGGACTTGGTGACGAGACCCGTCTGCCGGTGACGACCGCTGAGGCGAGTCAAGATACAAATGATAATCTCCCTATTATGGCAAGGGAGGTACCAGCTATTGATAGGATATTGGGGGTAGAAGAGGTGGCCGTTGACGTCGGTGGTTCCTCCGGGCTTGAGAAGGGCGAGGGTGTGGAACCCTCCGTTGCCCCTCCTACTTGGGGTACTATTTCGACGCCTGTTTGGGCTTCCTCAGTTCCTTCGGCTCCTCGGACTAGCAGTTCAGCCCCTGTTGATGAAGAGCCCATTGATGCCGAGGTTCAAGCCTCGCAGGTTGAGGTTGGCGGATCTTCTTCCGGTCCGCAAACTGTAGTAGCTCCTCCAACTCCTGCTATGACATCGCAGGTCTTGGCGGATGCAGACGAATATGTGAAATTCCTCGTCGAAGGGGTGTACAAAATGCTGCAGAAGGGTGTATCTGCTGTGATGGATGCCAACGGGAGCTTTACGACGGTAAGATCTCTGGCAATGCCCTGTATCGAGCTGATCCGCATTCACCAAGGCCACGACCATATGGCCGAAATTCTGGAGGCTTCGGTGATCGAGCTGGATGAGCGGCTCACGGAACTTCAGCGCATCCAGCAAAACGACCTCTCCGTCCTGATAGATGCGGAGAAGGAGAAGCTGATTGCCGAGATCGAGTCTTCATACCAGGCCACTGTGGGCCTTTGGGAGCACGAGGTGGCTGAGACTGAGGCTGCGGTAGAGCAGTTGTCTCAGTCTATGAAGACGACGGCGGAAACTCGAGCTGCATTGGATGCTGATATCGCGAAGATCGACACCCAGATGCGCCGCCTTGAGGACCAACGGGCCCGACTCCAGTTAGATGCCGAGCGTGTCTGGGCTGAACACGCAGCATTCTAGAAGGAAGAAGCAACTTTTACTCAGCGGACTCTTGCCTTGGCGCAGCAGCGACAACAGCTTGATGAGAAGCATGAGAGCGATACTTCCACTGGGGCTGTTGAATTGATGCGTCAAGAGGCTGAGCGACGAGTCCTGGCGACTGTGGAGGCCCGTATAGCCGACCTAAGACTTCGAGTCAGGGAGCTCTCAGCCCATCCTGGGGAGGTTCAGGGACTGTAGTTTTTTCCTTTTTTTTTTGTTCTTTTGTAACCCTTTGCTGAGGGATAGTGTAGCTTTTGTACTTTCTCTTTCAGAAAAATAAAGAAGTATGCAACTTTTTGTGATGTGTTCATTTTTGTTATTATGAACTTGATGATTTGTGTGGACCTATTATCTTTTGTGCACCTTGGTTTTTAGGCATAGATAATAAGTTTGAAGGAACCAACATGTTTGCTCAGAGGTGATGTGGACATGGCAATCATTGGGTTCAAAATAATAGAATCTTCCTACTCAGAGGTATTATGGACGTGGTAGGAATGATCCTGGGGGATATGCTGAACAACTAAGAGGTGATGTGGACGTGGAAGTTCTGCGATCAATGTACGACAACGCAGGGGTTGTTTGTACGAGATGTTTACTCAGAGGTAATGTGGATGTGGTAAACATGAAGGGTAGCGTCGGCTTACGTAGTGTAAGATTCCGCTTTGTAGGGTGTAGAGGAACAACTCAGAGGTAATGTGGACGTGGTTTTCTTTCTACTGAAGGAAGCCACGGAACAGCTGGGTTCCAGAAGTGGATGAGTTTGTGGAAGGAGATTGTTTGTGAGTCCCGATGATTGGGCCCACAGATCCCCTTTGGGGAAGTACATGTCAGAAGGATGTCAAGAATAGTACTTCTTTAGGAACTTGCCGTTGATGGGCATCATAAACAAGTCTCTATTGGGTTTGGCGAGGCGGTAAGCACCGTTTGAGTATACCGTCTCTATGATGAAAGGTCCTTCCCACTTGGGTTCGAACTTTTCTGGTGTCTTGTGAGTTAACACCATTGGCCTTCTGACTGCTAGAACCAGGTCGCCAACTTGGAAAGTCCTCTGTTTGACCTTCTTGTTGAAAGCCTGTGATATACGGGCTTGGTAGAGTTCGATGTGTTGTTGAGCCAGGAGACGCTTCTCATCGAGTGCCTCCAGTTCCCGCAGACGACGACGTTGATTGTCTTCTTCTGTGAGTTTGTTTGTTATTGCTACGCGGAGTGAGGGTATCTGGATCTCGAGAGGCAGTACCGCTTCGCTCCCGTAGACCAGGGAGAATGGTGTGTTGCCTGTTGGGGTCCGTACCGTTGTGCGGTAGGCCCAAAGGCATTCGCCAAGCTTTTTGTCCCAGTCGCGTTTATTGGATGACACGACCTTTTTGAGCAGCCTGACGATGGTTTTGTTGAACGCCTCTGCTAACCCGTTTGCTGCCGGATTTGTAGCACCCAGTTTCCCAAATGAGGGTAATTTTGAAATTTCGTGTTTATAATTATTTTAATAATGATATTTAATTCATGATATAATTTTTGGTGATTTTAAATCATTTTAAAATTATTTAAATCAATGACTTGTGGTTTTGACGTTTTGCTAGTGAAACCCTAGAGACTGTTTGACCTAGAGCCTAACCATGTGATTATGATATTTTAATGTCATTTTTGGCCTAAGGATATTTTTTGCATTTGACCTCTTTGAATTATTTTGATATTATTTTATTATTTATGATATTATTTTGGGGTTATTTGAGTCGGGCTCGAATTTCAACTCAATCCGACTTGAAACAGGGACCCGGGGGTAGTTTGACTCTAGTGGAACCCATACACTAGTTAGGCATGGCCCACATGATATTAATTTTAGTCCACATGATAGAAATATTTTAGTTAGAGGTTAGACTAATTATTATGGATAAGGTTAGTGTGATTAGAGACTTTAGAATGACTAATTTAGCCCCAACCAATTAGCCCTTTCCTAATACTCATAGAATAGGTTAGTGGGGGCATTTTGGACCTTACCATAATAGGACAAATAGCCCCATATGGACAGCCACTTTGGGAGAGGATAGGCTCAAGTTCATTTCATTATTCTCATCCACACTCTCTCTTGTTCTTCCCCAAATTCCTAGAGAGCAATCCCTAGCAATTTCTCCACCAAATCCTTCCATTTCACCCCAAATCTTCTTCTTTCCTTCTCTATCCTAGCCAAGGAGGAAGCTACCCAAGTTTGGGAGGATTTGGAGCTCGTTCGTGTCCTTTTGGAATCTCTACGTGTCGGTGTCGCTCCGGGAAGGTTTTTCATCGATTCGATCTACCGGGAGGTATAAATCCCTTCTCCTTTTCATTTCCTCATGCATATAAGTCTATTTTGAACCCATAGTAATGACTCCCATGGTTGTATCTCCATTTGTGTCCATTTCGTGTCCATTTGGAGGTCATAGGAGTGTCCTTTGTGTTGTGGTTGTGTCCATGTGGGAAAATCCCAAATTTGGACACACTATGTGTTGTTGTTATGTATGAATGAATTATTACATGTTTAATCTCATATTTTTGTATTGGAGATGTGTTCTATAGTGTCTCATATATATATATTAGTGTAGAGAGTGAGTTCTTGATATATTATGTTATATACTTGTGTTCTTTTGTCTCAAACTACCTAAATCCGTCATGATTTTTATCCACATTTTTAATTTCAGTCCTAACTTAGAAATATCATAACTTCTAGCTCAAAGCTCGGTTTAATCTTCCATTTTTTTTAAAAGAAGCGTATTGAAGTTAGATTTCCAAAAACATGTATTAATAGGCCTAATTATTTCTGTAACTTTCTGGAGAATTATTTGAGTGTCAGCTGTAGGAAAGACAAACGCGTTCTCGGTGTTTTCGCGATTCCGAGAGTTTTCGGAAACGAAAATGCGATCCGTTTGAAGTTTCGGAAAGCTAACACATAGATCTATAACATACTTTAATCCTAGATTTTAATTCATGCTGAGATGGTACAGTATTGATTATTAGTAGGAGTTACTATTCGGCATATGCATTTTGTGCACCCTTGTGTGTAATATAATATTCTATTTGATTTTAACCCATGTTAATGTATATACATTATGTAATTAAATAGAGAATACAAGCATGAGTAAATAGTTAAATAAATGATGTATGAGGTGTAAGTATCCTATCTAATGTAAGCATGTATAAGTATGGCTTGTAATGAATATGTAGGTTCCATAGTATGTAATGTATGGTGCATATAGTAGTGCAAGAGAATAAATGAATGATGAATGAATGCAAGCATGAATGTAATGTAATAATAGATGTAATGTATAGAATATACAAGTTAATGGGATGTAATGTTCTATGTTAACACAAATCCTATATTACCTCATGTACCCCTTACACTATGTTGACACTATCACACTTGACACTTTGTTCACTTACACTTTGACACTCTTTGATATGTATATACTATGTATGCCCATTTAACCCTCATTTGCCCCTTTGCTATGTTCACATACACACACATAGCCTCTTAAATAAGTATTTATGAATATAGTTAACTTAGCTATGTATGTATATTATATATATGTTAGCATATTGTGTTGTAATATATAAGTTTATATAACCATTTGAAATGCCATGATTATAGACCTAATGTTGAATACCAATATATGCATGTGTATATATGTGTAGACATATATAGCTTAAAGTAATAGATTACCTAGTGTATATCTAATGTGAATTCTTGCCTATTTGAGTATTGAATAATTGCATGCTATATAGAGTTGGGTGTATGTTGGCTTGTATAGCCTTGTATTGATGTGTCCTTGCTAGGATAGTCTTGGTTAGGCCTAGTAAGACTTACTGGGTTAGGACATGACCTAGTTTGACCTAGTTTGACTAGTGCAGTTGAGCAGAGTTGACCAAGGGTTGACTTCAGCCTAGTTTGACCTAGATTCATGTAGAATGCATTGTAGTACTTTATATTACCCTTCTGGACATGTTGTGACTTGTGCTGTTCTAATTAGGAGCCAGACACCTCTCCTCGGACAGTATCTTTACCTTGGACATTCAGATATCAGGCGAGTACATTCTCTGATCATTTCATATCCTGTTTAGAATTATTTTCCTGCTTTAAATTACTTTACTTGATACTGTCACGTTGGTCACACGGATTGGTACTATATGGATCTTTTCATGAGATGTTATCCCCCTCGGGAGCATCGGATACTGCATGTTTTGTGCGTTTCACGAATCATCACGTATCTCTATGCTTCCTCTGATTCACGAATCGCTTGTGACACATGTACTCTCATGTTCACAGAGCCATCATGAATCACCTTCACGTATCACTCATTTTATGAGCCATGTGAAGTTTTACGAATCTTAACATAACTTGAACAGATCCTTGTGTATTGATTGGAGATGGAGGAGTAGAAATAGACATGTAAATATTATCCAAGTAGCTGTAGTCATGAATCACTCTCTTAGCTGTAGTCATGAATCTCCTATGCCATTCACATGTTTATATTTTACTCTGACTCACTAGTCACTGTTAGTTCTCTATGTATAGTAGATATTTCTATTACAGTTCTCTTTCTCTGTTTATATACTGTATTTTCTTCAGATCCTGTATCTTACTTTACTGCATGATTATATTTTCTAACCTGCTATGATCTGTTGAGATGTACTGTGCTCGCTCCAGTCCTGACTGGACCCATTGATAAATTTTACAGATAGCCTGGAGGTTGCCTGCTAGCCTAGAGGAGACAGTAGAGGTTGCATAGATAGCTAGGGTTTTTGCTTATAGTTTATTTTCAGTCATCTTGAGTTGTATTTATGGATTACTGTATTTAAGTTTTGAGATGTATTCTGAGATTGTATCTTAGACACTTAGACTTCTATCTGTTGTATCTCTTTTCGATTTCATGTTTTATCTATCTTCCTTTATGCTCTATCTTAGATGTGATTGAGTTTACATTCTGCTATGTCACCCCCATTCGGGGAGTATAAACTGTTTAGTCTTATACTGTTAGATGCATTGAGACCTAGGACAGCGTTCTACCGCCGACACTGCGACGTAGGCTGGGCGTTGTTACGTTCTCGTGCCCTAACTCTAGGGTGCGGGTCGTGACAGGATTATAGGCGGTGGAGGCCACATTTTGAATGCGATTCTTGTCACAGAACCTGCTAAAAATGTGGCTGATAAACTGAGGACCGTTGTCATAAATGATCCGCCGGGGTACTTCGAAACGGTAAATGACATGGTGTTTGATAAAGCTGACCACCCTGGAGCTCTTTACTTCCGCCAGTGGGACTGCTTCTGCCCATTTGGAGAAGTAATCGGTGATGGCCAGGATAAAGCGGTGTCCTCTTGATGAAGGAGGGGTGATAGGTCCCACAATATCCATGCCCCAGGCTTCGAAGGGCCAGGAGGTGACTATAGGATGTAGTAGTTCGGACGGTGTATGTATGAAGTCTGCATGGAGTTGGCATGCGTGACACTTCTTAGCATATTCAACAGCGTCGGCGACCATGGTTGGCCAGTAGTAGCCCATACGTCGCAGTCGATCCTACAACTTAAGGCCGGGTTGATGAGCTCCACAAGTTCCGTCATGAGCTTCTTGAAGAGCTTCGGCTGCTTCTTCGTTGGACAGGCATCGAAGGAGGAGCCCATCGAAGGAGCGTCGGTACAGCGTTTTAGTAGCTGTATCGTAGTAGAATCGAAGAGAGCGTCTCCTGACTGAGACGGCGTCCTTCGGGTCCTCTGGAAGGATTCCATAAACAGCAAAGTCGATGAACGGGAACCTCCAGTCTCGAACATTAACACCAGTGTTCGTTGGCATGGCGTGAGCCACTCGCAAGCACAGGTTGTTTCTAGGACAAATCAAGTCTCGGCCGGTTACCATGACATAGTGTTGAGTCCCAAAGGGCGCTGCCAATGAGGCTGCGAGGACAGCCAGAGCGTCAGCCTCCAAGTTTTGTAGACGAGGTACGTGTTCGATGAAGAACCCGATGAAGGTTGAAATGATGTTCAATGCAACTTCATGGTAAGGGATCAGATCTTCATGGCGAACCTCGTACTGCCCTCGAATCTGGTTCACGACGAGTTTTGAGTCATCGTAGGCTTCCAGATGGTCCACCCCCAGCTGTTGTGCGAGTTGGAGTCCCATGACGAGTGCGTTGTACTCGACAACATTATTGGAGCACGGCTTCGAAAGGGAGTAAGCACGCTGGATGACCAGCTGATCAGGGGAGACTAAGACGACCCCCACTCCTGCGATGATTTGGCCTTTGGGGCCTGTTCTTGAAGCGCCATCGAAGAACATCCGCCAAACGGAGCTTCCTTCGGTGACGTTGGATTCTTGGACTTCATCCGGGATATCTTCATAGAGTTTTGAGGATTCTGGGATGGGGTGTGCAGCTAAAAAGTCAGCCAGAGCTTGACCTTTAACAGCCTTTTGTGGGACAAACACCATATTATATGGTGTTAGCAAAATCGCCCATGTGGCTAGCCGGGAGTTCAATGATCCTGGCTTCGTCATGAGGACTCTGAGTGGATTGACTCGGAAAATGACATGAATTGTCTGGCCCGAGACATAATGACGGGTCTTCTGGATGGCAAACACCAAAGCCAAGCACTCCTTTTCGACGGGGTTGTACCGGTGTTCGGCCCCGATGAGCGTTCGACTGAGGTAGTAGATTGCTTGCTCATAGCCTGTATCGCTGTTTTGAGCCAGCAGAGCGCCAAGGGAATTATCCATGGCACGAACATAGAGGAGAAATGGTTTGCCGGCGACAGGTGCCACCAGGACTGGTGGGCTCGTCAAGTAGGTTTTGATGTCGTCGAAAGCCTTTTGGCACTCCTCTGTCCAGACTTAAGAAACTCCCTTTTTCATGAGCTGAGTAAAGGGTTGACATTTTTCGGAGAGGTTTGCTATGAACCTCCGGATGTATGCCAGACGTCCCTGTAAGTCCCGAAGTTTTCGAAGATTCTTCGGAGGGTCCATGTTGAGGATGGCTTTGGTCTTCTCGGGATCAACATGAATGCCTTTCGCCGTGATGACAAAGCCCAAGAATTTGCCGCTAGAAACCCCCAGGAAGGATTTAGCGGGGTTCATTTTGAGTTGATGTGCCCGCATGAGATCGAAGACTGTCTTCAGATCCTGTTGGTGATCTCCTTTGAGGCGGCTCTTGACTGCGATGTCGTCAACATAGCATTCGACTGTCTTACGAAGATGTTGACGGAAGATGGTGCTCATAGCTCGTTGGTATGTCGCACCGGTGTTCTTCAAGCCGAAAGGCATCACTGTGTAGCAGAAAACACCCTTCGGAGTCCTGAATGATGTGTGTTTTACGTCATCGGGGAACATCTTGATTTGATTGTAGCCTGAATACCCATCCATGAAGGACATGCGTTTAAAGCCACATGTGTTATCGATCATCACATCGGTGATCGGAAGCTGGAATTCGTCCTTTGGGCAAGCAGAATTGAGGTCCCTGAAGTCGATACAGACTCGTATCTTCCCGTTCTTCTTGGTGACAGGTACGACGTTGGCTACCCAATCTGGGTGTTGTTCCTCACGGATGAAGCCGCTAGTCAAGAGTTTGTCCACCTCCTGATCGATGGCATTCATGATATCCGGACGGAAACGTCGTTGTTGTTGTTTGATAGGTTTGGCATCAGGTAAGATGTTCAACCTATACATTGCAATCTGTGGATCGAGTCCTGGCATGTCTTCGTAGCTCCAGGCAAAGACGTCAATATACTCTTTAGCTAGCTGGATTAAAGCCTCTCGGTCTTCTTCTTCTAGGCTTTTGCTGATGAAGATGGGTTTGGAAGAAGATCCGTCCCCAAGGTCGATCTGCTCGACTTCGTCTTCGGTGGGAGGTTCACGTAACTCAAAACGAGACTCCCATTGCTCTCCTAGGCGTTGAGCCCAGGGTTCTTCTTCGAAGGATTCCGGCATTTGGTCTTCACCTTCATCTTTTTGAGGTTGTGCTGACGTCATGTTAGCTGACAGCACCTTCCTGAAGACTGATCCGATACTGGTATCGGAATCCCAAGTCGATGCTTCAGACGAGTGGGAATGTTCTACGTCTTCTGCATCTGAATTCTCCGGAGTTGATGGCGGCGTGACATAGCCTACCCCCCGTCGAGTCTTGTTGTAGTAGTCCTGCGGCTTTCCTTTAGGTGTTGGAAGCCGAAGAGGGAGAGGTCGACCCTTGCCGAAGTTTAGGCCTTTGTTGCTGTTTAGGTCGTAGCCCATCTTCTGGATGATGTGCTTTGCCGTATCCGTATACCGATAGACTTGTACTCTGCCGGTATCAGGTTCAGGCTCGAGTGGCGGGAGGTCTTGATGACGCTCGACTTTGCCAAAAATGACGGATCCTTCATCTCGGCTTCGTGGAGGGTTTATGAAACAGACTCCTTGAGACGGGACTACTCGGTTTACATTATGGACGGTCGTTATTTGTGTTTGTAACGAACGTAGAGCGTGATCTAATGTATACATGGCATTCCAATGTGGAAGACAAGAATAATTAAAAGACACTCTATTATTGATGAAGTACGAGATTTTATCCTGCGGGATTACATTGTCTAAGGAGGGTGCATCTACATCAGCAGAGATATATTCGCCAAGCTCCTCATCTGTAAGCACTGGGGTCAGATCAGGAGAATCTACCACAGCTTTGACTTTGGGGTCTGAGAGGGCGATATGAGCCCTTTCTGGCATCTTGGATGACTGCGGGGGCTTGCCCTTAAGACGCACCTTCAAAGGTGCCTCAATTGCGCCTCCTGTGAGTGGTGCCTTTCCCTGTAATTTCGCCACCAGGGGAGCCGATGTTTGAGGTGGCTTTCCCTTGAGGCGTATCTTCAGGGGAGCCTCAGGAGTCGGTGCTTTCCCTGATAGCTTGATGCTCATTGGAGGCACCTTCGGGGGTGGTTTGCCTTTCAGTCAGATCTTCAGTGGGGCATCTGGATTCATCTCCGGCTCCGTGTCCGGCTCAGTTGCCGTCTCTGCCTCATCATCAGCATCGTTGGCTTCCTCCTCGTCAAGTGGCTTGTACAAGTCGGAATCGGTGAAGTAAGCTTCAATCCCTTTGAAAGGATCGATGTCTGCGAACTCCGTCCGAATGACGCCGTTAGTGGATACATATTTCATGCATTGGTGGAGCGTGGAAGGCACCACCATGTACTCATGTAACCATGGTCGGCCGAGCAGGATGTTGTAGTTGACCTCGGCATCCACCACATAACAAGTCACCTCAGTTTTGAGGTTACCGATGTGACACTTTAGTCGGATTTTTCCCAGTAGCTCGCTTTTGCTAGCGTTGAAGCCACTGATGGTTGTGTTGGAGGGCGCCAGCCGGTACATTGGGATCCCCAGTTTTGATAGCAGCGCCTTCGAAATAATGCTGAGGGAAGACCCCGGATCGATCTGAATTCGGCTCACCTTGACTGAACCGATGTACCCTGTGTAATACATCGGTAGGTTATGTCGGTGGTGCTTGAGCAGCATGTCTTGTTGGGTAAAAGTTATGTTTGGGATAACTTCATCCGCACAATGACAGTGCGCACAAGTAGTTGGGAGGTCTTCAGGCTGTTTGACCTGACTGAGGAAGGATTCAGCGTCCTTCAGAGTTTCGCAGAGAGCTTCTCGGGAGTCTTTGGAAAGACGCAGAAGCTCAAGCAAAGACAGGCGTACAGGAGTACTGGCCAGTTGTGCCAGTATGTCAAAGTTGTGGGGCTTGGCTAGCCCCGAAGCATTCTCCTTTCGTAGAGGTCTGTCGAAACGAGCCTCCACCTGCTTCTGCTTATTGGCTGCTGAGGGTTTAGACGGGCCCTCCTCAGGGATGGTGCCAGGAAGCACCACCTCGGCGGCAGCTTTGCCGGGCTGAGCGTTCTGTTGTGCACGCGTCTGCACTGGAAGTGCCTCTTCCGTTGAAGAAGAGACCGTGCGGCAAGACTTGATCTTCCTGCCTTTTGATTTGGAGGTAGAGCGTACCTCCGGTTGAGTCACCTCGGAGACGAGGTCAGGATGAACCCAGAGGACCTCTCCTCGGGGTGTGGTGAGTGGAACGAGTCCACTCGCATTGTCACGGGTAGGTGGCAAGTTTACCACCTCCATGGTCGCCTTAGGGATGGGGACGATGCCATCTTGTGTGGTAGTCGACGGCAAGGTTCCGAATTGGAGTGACACCACATTGGCTGACACCGTCTTCTCTTCGTAGTCGACGGAGATTACATCCGCATTGATCATGCGCTGGATGTAATTCTTGAGGACGTAGCAGTCCTTGGTCGGGTGTCCGACAAACCGATGGTAGTGACAGTACCTCGGGTTGTCCACTTTCCCGACTTCATCGGGCCGCTTTGGGTCCGGAAGTTTGATTTTGTCACCCTGCTTCAGTATTTCAAAGAGTTGCAGGGTGTCTTCGTCATTGAATGAATACACCTCCTTGGGTCTCGGCGCCAGTGGAGGTTTCTGAGTAGGCGCAGATGCGCCCTTCGAGGCATTAACAGTCAATGCCTGTTTTCCCTTTGCTTCTCGCCCGGAGTTGTTGGCTGCTGACCTTTTTCCCTTATCATCAAAGACGGGGAAGCTGACACCCAGAAGACGTGCATTGGCTGCCTTCTTTTCTGCGGCTTCAGCTTCGATGATCAGGGAGCTCCAGTCGGGAGGGGGAGTAGAGTTGAGCCAGAGCTTCACTGCGGGCAGCATGTTCATGCTGCAAGAGGAGAGGAGCGCATGTTCTGGCATGCCTGGAGGTAGCCTGAAGCAGGCTTGTCGGAAGCATTCGATGAACACCCGAACCGTTTCTTTCTCCTTCTGGCGTATCTCTATGAGAGATGCCATCGTCATGTCCTTTCCGCCGTCGTAGATGCGATCAAGGAAGAGGCACATCAAGTCGTCGAAGGGCGATATAGAATTGTCGGGGAGGCTGCAGTACCAGTCATACGCCACCCCTTTTAGGGCCCCAATAAAGATGCTGGTGAGGAGCGCGTCCTCCTTTGGAAGATGCCCCGTTTGTGACTGGAAATATGTCAGGTATCGACGCGGAGAGTCCTTCCTATCGTATGGTGTGAGTGTTTATGGTTTATATTTTGGAGGATAAACCACTTTGTTCCACTCGAGGATGCTGGTGAGGAGCGTGTCCTCCTCTTGCCTGTTTTTGGACTCAAAGCGCTTCCGCAGGTCCTTGATCATTTTGACCACATCCTTCGTGGAGCTAGGAGTCGGGGAAGGTGGCACTATCTGGAGCGGAGCGTTTGAGGGTTCCGACGTCCGAGGTGCTTCTGTGTCGGAAGGTGCCCGTTGAAGGGGTACACTCGACTCCCCATTAACTCCTGGGTCGGGACCGGTTGAAGGTGTTCTGGTCAAGGCCGACCGAATATCAAACACTGCTTGAGTCAGTGCTTACATAGAGGCGGAGAGGGTTTTGAGTCCTCCCTCTAATGAGTCTATGCGCTGAACAATGTCCTGCGGTGGCGCATCAGACTCGGCATCATCCCCAGCCATGTATACTGTCCTGACACGGCCAGGAGTGGATGGATTGGTTGAGGCTTCGCTCTTGGCCTCACTTTTATGTGGGGGAGTCACCTCTCCTTGGCCACCCGCAGCCACATTCTGGAGGTCATTCTCGATGGGCGCATCTGCCAGGGCCTGATTGTCCTCAGCTCCGTCTTGAAGGGCCTCTTTGTCTCTATCCCCAGCTATGTCCTGGGGGACATCCTCGTTTCGAGGTGCTTCTGGGAGGCTGACTTCGTCTCGAGGATGAAGATCCGCCGCAGCTGTGCTTTGGACATCTTCGTCTTCGGAAGGAAGCTCAACAAGGGTCTGACTACCCCCAGCTTCCTCCAAGAACTTCTTCTTCGACCGAGTGCCTTCCAACAACCCAGAGGTCGAGACTGCTGCCTTGGTTCTCCTTGATTGGCTTTTGGAATTGCCGGTCGCCTTCCGGAGAGAAGAGAAGTTGGAGACCACATTGCATGAAGCAACTCTTGGCTCCTCTTCTGTTGACACCTTCTTCCTAAGGCGATGTCGGAGGGGTGTCGATGACTGCAGCCGCTGGAAGACTGACTGCCTTGGTGGTACTGTCGTCTTGCCACAGCAGTTGATAGTGACCACCGCACAAGTATGCCCCGTGGGAGGCTCATCGTGCTTGTTGGTCGACTCTCCTGACCGGCGCTTGTGAGTGATCACATTACGCAGGTCGTTGGAGGAGAGTGCTACCTTCACACCCCCTTCAGGCGCATGGCAAGGCCAAACGCCGGGGCGGACAGGTGAGTGCTGTGCCCCCTGATCTAATACCAAGCAGGCATCATGATCAGTAGTGGGGGAACAACAACATTTGAAGTGACTTGAACGGACCTCAAACGCACAACCAGAGGAGACGCGGGAGTTCAAGACCACTGAATTTGTCGCACTCGACTTGGTTATGCACGCAGTAGATGCGCCCAAGTGAGATGAGGACTTTGAAGATCGACTCGTTTTTGGTGCCGAAGCACCTGAGCCGACCTTGTACAGGTTGCCATCGGCAGCGCGCGTGATTGTGAGCACGTGCCTCTGGCCTGCTGCTGGCATAGCACGTTTTTGGCGCATGGACCGTGCCGCCTTGGATTTCTTTGTACTAGCTCGCTGGGGTGCATAGTACTCAGCATCCAAATTCTCCTCGCCATTACAGCGAGTGAGTCTGTCAAAGACAGAGACTTTTTGTGGCACATCAGAGGTGATGCGCGGGGCATTGGCTGCGCCCCTGCTCCGTCGACGCATCTTCCTCGCCTGAGAGGGAGATAGCTGGAGAACGTGGTCAGCCGCACGCTTCCCCGAGAGATGTGCTGCATCAGCGGGCGCACCTTGGTTGCTGAGAACGTCAGCAGGAAGGGAAGGCTGGATTGGCGCATCCCCTTCAGTGGTGGTGCCCGAGGCGTCGACCTTGCACACCCAGACACGGCGGGTCTTCTTCGGCTTCGGCAGCCGCTTCGAAGGACTCGCGCTTCCTTCAGAAATGAACTCCTCGTACGCCTGTTGATTGAGGCGCACAACCAGCGTCTTGTGGGAGGAGCCCACCTTCACGTCGTCGGCCTGTGACACGACTTTCTCAGAAGAGGAGAAAGAAGTCCCCAGCAGAGTCGCCAGCTTGTTTGCCATTAAAATCGTTTAATTGCAAATCTTAATACAAACAGAACAGTGTTACAATATAGGACTTAGATGTAGTCCTAGGAGTACACTTTTGTTTAATCTGGGTCCTAAGTGCCAATGGAGCGAGTGGTGATGCGTTGACTCCGTTGACGGGCTGACGACGGTTATCGGTTCTCTGAAGGTGTAGATTGCTCTGGGTGCTGGAGCTTGTTGAGAGGAGGAAGACGTTGAGTGTCTGTATCTGCCTCTCTGGTGGTATATTTGTTCGTATCTGTCTGTCTATCTCTCTGTATGTGTGTGTAGGAAGGAAATGGTCCCTCCATTTATAGAAGGGCAGGTTGACTGCTCATGCGCGCATATGTAGGATGCACCGGTACGTAGGGATGCCACATGGAGATTGCTGATGAAGGCGCATGGATGATGTGCCCTACTCGCGGGGTTGAATTCTTCATACTGCTGTTGTGAGCCGGCACATAGCAGAGGAGAAGATCTTTCTGTTGCTGAAATCTTGGATGAGTTGAGTCAAAGGACACGTATCGTCGACTCATGGCTCAGAGATCTCGGATTTGGTGGGGGGATGATTTGGTGGGATGCGCCTTGGATTGGGCACATGATGATATTTTGGCTCGTGCCTTTAGGAGTCACGAGCCGTTCTGGGCGCATGGCTTTTGGGGCGCATGCGAGCGACTTTCCTCCTGTCTTTCAGGATCAGAGATCAGTCTGGGGCGCACGGCTTTTGAGGCGCATGCAAAGCTTCAACTGGAGACTCTTCTTCTGTCTTTAGGGATCAGTGAAGGGTCTGAGGCGCATACGGGTTTGGGCGCATGGCCTTTGAGGCACATACGGGTGGTTGAGTGGCTACGTGGCAGTAGCCGTCAGGATGAAGTCATGATGATGCTGACGTTGTGGACGCTTCATTTTCTGCTAAAGCTGTCAACCGTTCAGGCTTGGGAAGGCGTGCTGCCAACTCTGTCAGTTCAGCATTTAATGTTGGTGACATTCGATGGACAGCTGAGTGGGCGCGTCGGTTGACGTTCCACTAAGCGAATGGGGACGTATGGGGGCGCATCCCCTGTGATGCGCTCGGTACAGGGTGCATCTGTTGGAGGCGCTTGATGTTTGAAGGGGTGTGATGCGCTGTCCAGCTGGCGCATCCGACACATCTTTAATGATGCGGCTGTTTCGCTTCTCGAGTGCTTTAAATGGTCGTTTGGCTGAAGTCGAGGCATCCGGTTCATCCATTTAATGTGAGTTCATTGCACGAAATTCGGAGCGCCATCCACTTGGCACATGGGTTTGATCTGCCCGGCCTATAAATAGTGGCATGGAGAGAAGGTTGGCCTCTCATTCTCTCACGTCTTTCCAATATGAACTCGGGTTCTCGGGTGCATTCTGTTGACGAAGTGCTCCCGAGGGTGAAGATGAGATACCTGTCGTCATTGATGCTCTTGAAGGTGACTGTTACATCGAAAAGACGGAGTCGAGGGCTTCTGAGGCAGACGGAAGGTGCCTGTTGCATCCAAAGATAGGGATTCTCGGGCCTCGTCTCCGTTGTTCCGAAAGAGCCGTAGATCGGAATGGCGGTGCTAGGCTCTCTCTTCCTTCAAAGTGGGTGTCGCCCACTCTGAAAGCTGCTCCTTTAGCCGTATTTCGATCATGGTCTTCCTTGGCCTTTGGAGGCTCTTTCGAAGCCTCCCTTGGCCACAGATTTGCGGTGCTCTTTTCTTCCTTGGTTCCAGCCAGAGGGTTAAATGCTTTGTGTAATCGAAGCACTTATCAGGTGAGCCTGGCTGGAAGAGCGGCACATAACTGGGCTGCTGAAGGGATGCACATAACTGAGCTGCCGAAGAGATGGCGGGATGCGCCTGGTTGGAGGTGCATGATATCTGCTGCGCCTAACTGGTGGCGCATGGTGACTACTGCGCCTATCTGGAGGCGCATGGTGGCTGCTGCGCCTATCTGGAGGCGCAAGGTGGCTGCTGGCTGTAGACTTAGGATCCTTCATTTGTAGAAATTCTCCTTTGTACAACCTTTTTTAGGCATATAATAGACTTTTATATATAAATAAAAAGTTCTTCTTCAAATGTCGATGGTTATTGATCTTGCGGTGAAGTGTTCTGTTCGAGTTCTGGTGCCTGTAGTGTCTGGCACATGGTCTTTCTGGTTGTGAAATTCCATGCTTCTACAGCAACCGACTGAGGAATAGGACTTGATACATCCACAACTAGGATTATAGACTTCTTTAAGACTCTTCAGCATGATTGCTTTCATGTTATCTTTTTTCTCAACATGATTGCTTTTGTGTTCTTCCCTGCTCGAGATTTGACTAAAGCCTTTCATGTTGACTTCTTGAGTAATTCTTCTCGTTTCTTTCCGCTAAGTTGTTGGAAAGTGTCTTATAGATTGGTTCAAGAAAAAGTTTAAGAAATTATATTTATCCTTGTATTACGGAATCAAAGTTTTTGCAGCTAGAGAAATACTGGAGAGGCAAGACTTCAGATAACAGCATCATGGCTACATATATTTTTCGAATTCTACTTATCATATCTTATACATATTGATCTCCTCTCTTGTATTTAATAAAAAGTTAATTTGAAAATATTTCATGGATTTGTCCAAGATAAGCTCAAGAACCTGTATTACCTGGCATGACAGATATGCACTGCAGCCATCCATCGCATTATAGAACATAGAAGTTATTTGCAGCTAGATGCACACTGGCGAGGCAATAACTTCATGTGACATAATCACAAAAATTATGGTTCTCGAGTCTTACCTAGACTACGTCTTATGCATCTTGTTTGGCCTCGTATCGTTCTTGAAAATAATTCGACAAACCTTCATACTTTGCTTGACCCTACCGTTGTTTGAAATTGGTATATAGGTTTGTTTGACCCAGCCTTAGGTTTCCGCTACCTTCTACTTATTAAATGACTAAAATAGACAAACCTTATAGTTATATTATAGAATATAATTATGCTAGTATTGGTGTGATTGTGATGTTGGGTAGCTAGAAGTCGGTAAGTTTTTATAGATGGATCCTAGTGAGATTATGAGTCGAGTATGAGTGCCTGGATATCGGATGCTTAGAGCCTATTATGAGTAATTGCTAGGAGTGAACTAATAGGTATTATTAAATAGGTTTATATTACTATACCTATGATAGAATGGTACTAATGGTCGTATTAGAATTCTTTTGCAGTAAATACTTTTATCTTTTTTTCTTCCTAGTTTATTTTTTGATTTCGAGGAGCATCTTAGAGGTTTGTTGGGAGTATTGAGGTTGTATGCCAAGCTCGGTAAGTGTTACTTTTGCTTAGACAAGGTCTTATTTCTGGTAAAAGACTTTTAATTGATCCAGAGAAGATAGAGGCAGTTGCAACATAACCAGTGTCTACGTTGGTTTCAGAGGTGAAGAGTTTTCTCGAACTTATAGAATTTCTCGAGGATTATTGAGCCCTGACGCGGTTTACGCGTAAGGAGCAGGAGTTCGTCTGGACGGCAGAGTGTCAGACGGCTTTTGATGAGCTGAAGAAACATTTGACGATAACACTGATCTTAACTCTTCCTTCGGGGTCAAAAGGCTTTGTAGTATATAGTGACGCATCCGACGGTGTATTGGGATGTGTCCTGATACAGCATGATAAGGTAGTTGCTTATGCGTCGAGATAGTTGAGGGCTCATAAGAAGAATTATTCGATGCATGATCTAGATTTGACTGCATCATATTTGCAATAAAACTCTAGAAACACTATCTATATGGCGAAAATATGGAGATATTCACCGACCATAAGAATTTGAAGTACGTATTTACTTAGAAAAAGTTGAATATGAGACAAAGACATTGGTTGGAGTTGATGAAGGACTTCGACATTGTGCTGCAATACCATATTGGGAAGGGGAATGTTGTAGCAGAAGCCTTAAGCAGGAAGCCCATAGCTTATTTCTTAATAACACAGCGTCAGTTGCTTGACGATCTTCGGGAGCTTGGGAACGCAGATATATTGTTGGGCTCAGAAGGTGTTTTATCACAGTTGGAAGTTCGATCTTCATTAGTTGAGAGGATTAAGACAGCTTTGCCTATGGATACGAGATTCAAAAGACTGAAATAGGAGAGCAGACATGGTTCGTATCCACGAGGACGAAACACTGAGGTGTGGAGAGCACTTATATGTCCCGAATGGAGAGCTTCGGCAGGAATTAATGTAAGAAGCACATAGTTCTATCTACTCTATTCATTTCAAGGGTATAAAGATGTACCAAGATTTGAGACAGTATTTCTGGTGGCACATGATGAAGAGAGAGATTGCATAATTTGTAGTTAGATGCTTGGTCTGTCAGCAGGTCAAGGCAGAGCATCAAAGATCAGCTAGACTTCTGTAGCCACTTTCTATTCATGAGTGAAAGTAGAAACATATCACGATGGACTTTATCACTGGATCCCCGATGAGCCATAGCGGAAAGGATGCAGTCTGGGTTATTGTAGATCGACTGACCAAGTTGGAACATTTCTTGCCATTCTGAGTAGGACAATCTACCGAGGTATTGGTAGACATGTACATGAGACTGATCATGAAGTTGCATGGTGTACCTATCAGTATTGTGTCGAATTCTAATTCTAGATTTACGTCACATTTCTGGAGGAATATGTAGGCGCGTTTGGGAACTCGATTGAAGTTCAGTACTGCATACCACCCTCAGATCGATGGATCGTTAGAACACGCGATTCAGACGCTCAAGGACATGTTAAGAGCTTGTATGCTGGATTTCAGAGGATCTTGGGAGGATCACTTGCAGTTGGTGGAATTTTCTTACAATAATAGCTACCAAGCAAGTATCCAGATGGCGCCTTCTGAGGCACTATACAGAAGAAAGTGTAGATCGCCAGTTTGTTGGAGTGACATGGGAGAGCTTCAGATTCTTGGTCCTGAGCTAGTGACCCAGACTATAGAAAAGGTGAAGCAGATTCAGAAGCATCTTCAGGCAGCTCATGATAGGCAAAAGCATTGGGCAGATGCACATCGTCGACCTTTGGAGTTCAAAGAAGACGATCATATATTTTTTCGGATATCCCCGACTCGAGGTACCATTCGATTTGGCAGCAAGGAAAAAATAAGTCCAAGGTACATTGGTCCTTTCGATATTCTTGAGAGAGTTAGAGAAGTGCCCTATCGACTTGCATTACCTCCATGGGTGTGCATGACGTATTCCACGTGTCTCACTTGAGAAAGTATTCGGCAGACTCTAGTCACGTGCTTGATTATTCTAAGATTTCAATAGGGCCGACTTTATCTTACGAGGAGCAACCAGTGTGGATACTTGACCGTAGAGAGAAGGTATTACGGGCTCAGACCACTAGACTTGTTCGAGTTGCTTGGAAGCACCATTCACCGGGCGAGTCTACATGGGAGCATAAGATTCCATGCGAGAGCGTTTCTCTCATTTGTTTGAGGACCAAGGTATGTGATTTATTGTGTTTTCTTACTTGTTCCAATTTTTATGACATTATTTTTAGAGTTATTTATATTTAACTCCACCCCCTCGCCAATTGCTAATCATATCTCCACTTCTCCCCCATTTTTATTTTAATTAGTGTTACCCCAATCTTCGAATAAATTGTAAACAAAACCTCATTAGATTTGCGTTTTTGCATTTAAAGACCCTTGTTTAAAAAAAACTCTCATATTTTTATTTTTGCTCAGTTTGTACCCATGTCGTTAACAGCCGTTAAATACGTCTAAAAATATGATTTTACCCCTCCCCCTGCTCTCTCCCCCTTCTATCTCCCGTGGTGGGGACGGGTCAAGTGAGACCGACTAGAGGAGAGGGGAGGGGGGCCGGCCGGCGAAGGGAGGAGGGGACGTGTCATTCCCCGTTCCCGAAATATGTAAATTTTTGTTTTCTGTATATGGTATCTGGCACCTGTATCTTGATTGTATGTATCATGTATTTGTAACTGGCCATGGCATGGAACAGTATCTCGTCGCGGATTAGTGTGCCACCTTTTGTCCTTGTCTGGTTGTAGGCGTGGTTCACTGCTTCGATGATAAGATTTCTGAACCGTGTTGTGGTTAGGATTTTATTTAATTAATTTAATTAGTTGTATCATGTAGCATTTAACATGTCATTAGTCATATTGTTTAAAGCATGCTTAAGATTAGGGTTTCTTTGAGTCAACCCAACCCCTATATATATTCTCTTCCTCACTCTTTCTCCTCATTTACTCTTTCATTTATTTTCCTCAAGCAAACCATTAGGCAAGTATAACTTGCTCAAAAGTGGAGATTTTTGCATTTTTCATTCTTGATTTTTTTCTTTGATATTATTTGTTTATATTGTTCTTCTCATCATCCTCTACAAGTTTAGTACTTGGTATTTTCAGTTTTGATGGATGGATTCTTGTAGATCTAAGTTTATGTTATTTTTGGTTTTCTTGGGTTTTGATCAATCAAACATACTGGTTTTCGAAAACTAATTTTTCTATATTTTAAAATTTTTGATTCTACACAAGACGTCTTCTATGTTCATCTATCCTGGTTCTGGCAGGAACGATGAATAGTATCGTAGGCTTGAATAGTGCCACATGGATGAATAGTGCCGCAGGATTGAATAGTACCACATGGATGAATAGTGCTGTAGGCTTGAATGGTGCCGCATGGATGAATAGTGTCGCAGGCTTGAATAGTACCGTATGGATGAATAGTATCGTAGGCTTGCATAGTGCCATATAGATGAATAGTGTCACATGGCTTGCACATTACCGCAGGCTTGTAAAGTACCGCAGGCTTGCATAGTGCCGCATGGATGAATAGTACCGTAGGCTTGAATAGTGCCGCATGGCTTGCATAGTACCACAGGCTTGCATAGTGCCGCATGGATGAATAGTGCTGCAGGCTTGTATAGTGTCGCATGGATGAATAGTGCTACGTGGCTTGCATAGTACTGCAGGCTTGTATAGTGCCGTATGGATAAATAGTACTGCAGGCCGCATAGTGCCGCAGAATGTCGTATAGTGCCTATTTTGGCTGTTTTATATCCTATTTGGCTGATTTGTGGCCAGAATTTTTTCCAACTCAAAACATAAAAGTTGTAGATCTTTGTCTTGGCTTCAAGAATATTCATGTCTTACTTTAACCAGAATTCATATGTGACTTTTATGTTACGAGGGGTCCACGTGACTTTCTGACTTGATCGTGTTCCTGAACTGATTACCTGTATGCGTGCTGGTACCTGTTCTAAGTGTGTATTGAGATACAGTATTAGTATGCACTACTGTGCTATTTAATGAGTACACTACAGTGTGACTCTACGTGCTAAGTGATCATTCGTGTTATATGTCAATACATGTATACCTTCCAGCACAGTCATGGTAATGGGTCAGTAATTATGTCGTGGTATATTGATTGTTGTTGATGCATTACACTAAGCAAGGATCCAGATTTGGGATGCCTTGAGCCGATGTGGATTCATGCTTAGGGTACACGTACTATGGTACGACATATAGGAGGATGACCATGTGACCACGACATGTAATTCCAAGATTAAGATAGGATTAATCTAAGAAACTTAAATCGGTAGAAGCATTGGGAGGGAACAGAATCTCGAGATCGTACGTCACCAGCCACCTCAGGTCCTGTCATGACCTGACATTTTGGGTTGGCCGCCACGAATACAGTTTCATCTGCCTATAGTGGATGACTATATCCGACTCCTACGTGCTATGTGTTATATGTGTTAGCACGGTGGCCTTACGGGGGGACCTGTGCATAATCAAAGTGCTAAGTGTGTATATATATATATATATATATATATATATATATATATATATATATATAATGGAATATAATATATAGATCTTTTCCGCGGATGAGCTCCTTCCCCGCTCCCCCCTTTTCCCTCCTGCCCCCCCCCCCCCCGCCGTCCGCCACCCTCGTCCCCCCTCCGTCCGGTTAGCCGGTTTCTCCGCCCTCCCTCGTCGCTCTCCGCCGTCGGCGAGGTCGACATCGTCGGGATTCTCCTTACCCCGCCGTTAATCCTTTATCCGGCGGTCCCGGTCCGCAGGCAGGCGGCCGCTCCCCTTCCGGCAGGACCCACTTCGGGTGGCGTCGCCGGCCGCCGCGTTCATCCCTCCCCTCTCTGCTGGGATCGCCCCCTAGGCGTCTCCCCCAGTTGACGTCTTCATCGCTCGCAGGCGTTGGGGATGATCCTCCGGCCGCACCCTCACCGTGCCCGGCAGCTTCGGCTGGCCAGCAGCCTCCCTCGCCCTCCCCTCCCATCTCTGATTCCCCTCCTCCCTCGCTCGGCTCCGGCGGTGGCCTCCTTTCCCCTCCCGCTCACTGGTCTCAGGACATCCTTGAGTTGGTCAACCGGTCCTCGGCCCTCCTCCGACAGATCCCCTCCGTGTTGGCGCCACCGTTGCGGTGGCCTCCTCTCACCGGCGTCTGCTCAGGACCCCAGTCGGAGGGCGGGGGCGCGCTGTTGGCCCCGACAATATTTGCCCCGCCGATGCGGTAGCCTAACCCCCCTCCTCCGGCGGTTTCTGGCATGTCAGGGCTCCCCACGTGGACCTGGCATCGGTTCCCTCGCCAGAGGGGCAGGCCGCTGCGTCCTATCCCGCTTGCTCTCCCACGCCAGCTGCCACCTCGGGGGGCACGCGCCTCGGTCCTCGAGCGTTGACTCGTTCCTGCTGGTTAGGAATGGCCCCCAGGCCTCTGCTATGCCCAGCATGTCCCTTGCGCAGAATGGGGATGCGCTCCTGCCTTCTGGTCTCCCATGCCAGCCCTATGCGCCATCGGGTGGAGTGCTTCCATGCCTGCCCTATGCACAATCTGGTGGCGCGCTTTCTCTGGCACACTTTGTGCAGGCTAAGGGGCCCACCCATTCTACTGATCGTTGGCCCTTTCCTCCTGTACAGGAGGATCTGCGTGTGATGACCTCTTCTCCCCTCGTGACGTCCTCCTCGTCCTCGGCGTAATCGGTGGGTCTTCAAGTGGCCGCGCCTTCCCCTCTCCCCCTCTCGCAGACGGTTCAGCTCTCGACGGGTCTCTCTCCTCCCATGGTCCCCTCTTCGCTTTGGTCGCCCGACCTCCCAATGGGCATCCCTCCTTCCCTCTCTAGGCAAGAGCTTCCGCTACTAGCGAGCCACCGCCCACCCCCCTCTCGCGTGCAGCGCGTTTCCAGCTCGGGTCCTCCCGTATTGGGTCTAGCCCCGTTCTCCTCGACCGTCGTCAGCACGGATTTCTTCCCCCCTCAGGCTTTCGCATGCTCGGGCCCTACTTTGTCGCAGCCCTTCCTTCCCCCAGTAGCTGCAGGTGAAGACAGCACGCTGCACGTTTCCCGCTCGGGCTCCCACTTGATGGGTCAAGCCCCAGTTTCCAAGGACGTCACCT
>JANAVB010000198.1:2905132-2960132 GCA_029216955.1 Iris pallida | reverse complement strand
CGGTTGACATATCATACCATATTACAGGCGAGTACATTCTCTGACACTTTTCCAATTTATAATGATTGTTATGATTCATGTAATTAGTGTGGATATGCTTGTTCTCGACACATTGGTCACACAGATTGGTATTCATGGATCCCGATATGAGATGTTATTCCTCGTTATCTTGGTATATCTTGTGCAAGCCCCCTTGTAGTTCTTGTGCAGTATATGGACACCGATTCTCGAGGAGGCTTGCTCCCTTCTCGTAGAATCCTGTATCGTAACGTGTCTTGTTTGGATCCACTCTACCAGTCGGAGACGGGGGAGTACTAGTGTAGATGTGTGGTCATTATCCACCCTGTTACTCTTGTAGACCTTGTGAGTGTTAATCATACACTTCACGTATGATTAACCAGGCCAGTAGACCTTGTGCAAGACCCAAGCCGGCCATATATTGTAGCTAGTATTCACACACCTAGATATATGATTCTTGATTCTTGTACATGCCATGATCAGTTTACTTGCCTTGTTCTAGCTCTAGTTTTACAGCTTACCTTGCCATGATACTCACATGTACATTCCATGATTTTCTTGTATATACTCTCTATTTACTGTCTTATAGCTTTTGTCATATCTTGTGAACTGTTGTTAGTAGATTGTACTCGTTCTATCCTGACAGGATATATTGAAAATATTACAGATGCAGATGAGGGAGACTATAGTACCTACTACGGTCCAGATGACGTAGTGGGCCTAGACCTGGAGACTTTAGTCCAGCAGGGCTTAGCTCCGCCTGATGAGACCCAACCCTTGCTTAGTTAGAGTAGGTCTTTTATACTGGACTTTGTCTCCAGCTACTTTTTTGAGACTGTTGTTACTATGGACTGTATTAGAGACTTGGACTTGTATATATTCTTTGTGTTGGACTTGACAGGTTATATATTATTTTATCGTCTTGTTGTCTTTTCATTTCAGTCTTTACTTTGTTATATTAAAGTCGTGATTGAGTACTCATATATATTCATTGCTTGTCCTCCGTTCGGAGTTGACCATATTCTCGACAGGTTTTTTTTATATATATAAACTGTTTAGAGTAGGAAAATCTACAGCATTCTACGTCGATTTTTCGGTGAGGGCTGGGCGTTGTCGCGTCATGTGCCCTTATAGCGGGTGCGGGTCGTGACACGTTTTAGTGGTGGCCCACGCAGGTCCTGAAGTCGCAATTAGTGCGATGTCATAGTGGCGCTCGACTTAGAGTGCTATTACGAGCCTGCGGTACGTATCTAGGATAGGCTAAGAGTACTCAATCACAGTAGGATCTTTCCTTGCTTATCTTGCTTACCGTCTTTGATATTGATTTTCTGCATTCTAGCTGTCCTCCTTTGATATTGCCTTCATGTGCCATATTGATATCTTCTTTTCAATTTGTCTCCAGGATAGCGATGACTCATTCTCCTGGCGAGGAGCACGGGGAGACGGAGAGGTCTGCCACCTCTGGCGGGCAGGCTCCGGTCACCTCCCCTGCAGATGGGACTTCTGTTGGAGCTCTCGGAGGTACTCCTCCAGCTACCTCGATGACAGTCCCTGGGGTTGCGGGTGCTCTTCCCGTAGTGCCGGGAGCTGTCGTGGGTGCTCTTCCCCCTCCTGCGCAGCGGATTCCTCTGCCAGTTGCAGACGTACTTCCACCTCCACCTCCTCTGCCTACGGATATGGGACAGATGCTTACCTTCCTCCAGCAGATACTGGAGACTCAGATAGCCCAGACCGAGGCTCAGCAGAGGCAGACAGACGCGATACGTCAGGGCATGGAGGATGCCCATCAGTTGGCCCTTACAGCCGTGGAGCAGAGGGCTCCTCATCCGGGGACACGACCGAGGTACGGGGATATCCAGGACTTCAAGAAGCTCGGGCCCCGTGACTTTAGCGAGACCGAGGGTGTGGACTATGCAGATGATTGGCTTGAGGATATCGAGCGGCAGATGAGGGCCTCCCGCCTAGCTGACGACCTGAAGGTCGAGGCGGTAGGTTTGCAGTTGCTAGACATTACACGCACCTGGTTCAGAAATGAGCCAGCCCTAGCTGGAGGGGGCCGTACTTGGGCAGAGTTCAAGCTCCTCTTCAAGGAGAAGTTCTTTTCTCCCACGGACAAGATTGACCTGGTGCGACAGTTCCAGGATCTACAGCAGGGCAGTCTATCCGTAGAGGAGTACGCAGCGGAGTTCGGCCGTCTGAGCCGATACGCAGAGTACATGGTTCGAGACCCGGAGATCAGGGCGAGCTATTTCAGGGAGGGGCTGACTTGGGATATCAAGATCCTCATTCCCTCTTTCTATGAGACTTATACCCAGATCTACGCGGAGGCCCGCAAGGTTGAGCGGGAGTGGGGCTTGAAGTCCAAGAGGGACCGTGATCATTTCTCGGGGGCTACTAGCAGTGCAGGGGCTTCTAAGCGCCCTCAGCTTCAGCATCGTTCTTTTCAGCATCACCAGCCGCAGGTGCAGGCCAGAGCACCGGTTCAACAGCAGGTGCAGCACACTCAGCAGAGGCAGGCTCAGTATGGGGCTCCTTGCGGCTACTGCAAGAAGCCCGATCACATCTGGAAGGTCTGCCGGAAGAGGCTAGGCTTGTGCCTCTATTACGGGAAGGCTGGACATCAGTTGAGAGATTGTCCTACGAACCATCGCCGTGCAGCTCAGGAAGCACAGGATAGGCCACCTTTGGCACCGCATCACGCCCTCCGCCAGCAGCGGGATATACCCCGCCAGGACAGGGCTTTTGCGATGACAGTTGAGGATCCTGCACGCATTGGACTAGGAGGTAGGGTCTTGCTCTTTCTTTTACCTGTTCTTTTCGCCAATTGATTGATTATTGCTTTCTTAGTACCTTTAGTTCGCATATGTGATGATCATGCTAGATTAAATGGAAACCCCAATGAAGACTGCAATAACACGATATTGTAGAGATTTAAAACCATGCATGTGTTCTGATTTCCTGGATTACATGTTATATAACTTAGGATAAAATTTAGTAGACCTTGATTGTTTGGTGCTTGACCTAGAGAAGAGTACGACCGTTTGAATTTCGAGGACAAATTTTTTTAAGGAGAGTAGATTTGTCACCCCCAGTTTTCAAATTAGGGGTATTTTCATCATTTTTCAAGTTTTATGATTTTTAGGAATTTTTATTTATTTTATGTGATTTTTTGGGATTTATTTGGTTTGGTTTGGATTTTATCCAATTCGGACTCAAATTGGAGACCCGGGTAGCCTGGACCCTAGTGGAACCCCCATACTAGCTGGGCTTAGCCCACATACCATCATAATTAGGTTAGAAATCATAAACCCAACTTCCATGGCTTAATTAGTCATTTTAGAGACTTAATTAGTTCATTAGAAACAAACCGAACCAAACCCGAATCAAACCGAACCAAGTCTAATGGGTTGGGGGCTTATTGGATCCCAACCCAATAGCCCCCAAGAGTGGCCGGCCATGACAAGGCCCCCCCTTTTCTTCTTCATTAAGTCAACCCTCTCTCTTTCAAAAATCCATTCTTTCTTCCAAGCTTTCTTCCTCCAAGAACAACCAATCTAGGTATACTTCTAATCCCACATTTATTACACTTTTGCATTTAATTCCTTCACCAATAATGGAGAGGAGAAGATTCTCCACCATTTGCCCCTAATTTTCATAGGGTTCCCTAGAAATCTAGGTTAAGAAAATTATTAGGGGTTATATATATATTAAATGGTATATATATATATATATATATATATATATATATGTATATATATATATATATATATATATATATGTATATATATATATATATATATATATATATATATATATATATATATATATATGTGGATGTATTATATATTTATATTTAAATTTGTGTGTGTGTAGAGGAATGAGAGTGGTGGTGGTGTTGTCATGAGGGAGGTGTTGTGTGAGAGTGTGCTGTGTGTGTTAGTGTGGTAGAGAGAATGTGTGTGTGTATTTATATATATATCTATGTGTGTATGTATTTATATATATATATGTATTTATGTGTGTGTGTAGAGAGTGGTGGTGGTGGTATTGTGAGAGAGTGTGTGTCATGAGAGTGGTGTGAGAGTGTGAGTGTGCTTGTGTGAGTGTGTGAGAGTGAGAGTGTGTTCATAGATATGTATATATATATATATATATATATATATATATATATATATATATATATATATATATTATATATATATATATATATATATATATATATAAGGATATGTGTATGTGTGTTTATATATATAGATGTATATGTATATATGTGTATATATATGTATATGGAGATATGTGTGTGTATGAATATATGTATATATAGAATGAGGGTGTGTGTTGTGGATATATATATATATATATATATATATATATATATATATATATATATATATATATATATATATATATATATAGAAATAGAAATAGATATCTAAATAGATATATGTATATATATATAGATATATATATAGAGGGAAGTAGTAGAGATGAAGTAGAAGAAGTGAAGAAGAAGAAGAATAAGAAACCACAGCAGGAGCAGCAGCAATAGGCTGCAGCAGCAGTAGCTACCTGCTGCAGTAGCAGCAGTAGCACTGGCAGCAGTGCTGCCAGTGATTCCCCCCCCATTCAACCATGTATACCCCCCTATTTTACCCCCTTAAGCCTACAATTTCCCCCTATCAATATGTATATGTATATATATATATATATAGATATGTATATATATAGATATGGATAGATATATATATATAAGAGATTAGTAGGTTAGAAGATTAGAAAAGATAAGAAGAGAATAAGAAGAAGTTGAGAAGAATAAGAATAAGAAGAAGACTAAGGAGTTCAAGGAGGTTTAGAAAGAAGTTAGAGAAGAAGGAATTAGAAGAAGTTAGGAAAATTAGAAGGAGAATAGGAAGAAGGGGTTAGAAGAAGAATTAGATGGAGAATAGGAAGAAGAAGTTAGAAGAAGAGTTAGGGAGGAGAATTAGAATAAGGGCTAAAGGAGAGTTTTAGGAGAAATCGAGTTAGAGGGTGAAACGGAGCCCGGAGTATCGGAATGCGATGAAACTTGGCGTGGAGTTAGAATACGTGATTTAGATTTTGCGGGTAGGCTCCCGAGTGGAAATCGGGGTCGTAGGGCGCCGGTATCGCGCCGTATCAGTGCGTATCTTGAAATATTCAAGATTTTGGCAACGGGCCGAATCATGGACTAGACGTCCACTTTACTTAGGTATCTTGGTAGGTAATATACCTATAGGCTAGTATCATACTACCCTGGGGAGATCGGGTCAAAATATCAAGCGTAGATAGGCTAACTAGATAATCGCCGAAGTTGAAATTTTGCCCTTTTTAAGGGTAAATAGAAATTTGGCCTATGGCCAAGAAATGAGTTTCGAAGTCCAAGATGGACTTGGATATGGGTTGTAGAGGTTGGTAATGGGTAAAAATAGCCGTCTAGACCTAGTCTTGACCCCGGTTGACCACGATTGACTTTTTAGACCAAAAGTCAACTATGGGTCAACACTTTACCCAATTTAGTCCCAAATTTCTTTAAACTTGTGCAGTTGACCAAAAGTCAACTATTAGTCACCAGTGACCTAGAGTTGACCTAGGGTTGTTCAGAGTTGACCACGGTTGACCAGAGTTGACCGGTTGACCAAAAGTCAACTGTAAGTCAACCGTTGGCTCAAATCGATCTAGATTAATTCCGTTTGACTTGCGTTGACCCAGTATGACCTAGCTAGACCTAATATGACTTAGGTTGACCTTGTACAGTCTAGTTTGACGTGTCTTGACCTAGAATGACTTAATAGGATTCAAATTGATTTGATTTTACTTCCTAAACATAGTATTGATACGTCTTGTTCTCTATAGGTCCTCGAGATGCTGCATTTGCTCCAGTTGACATATCATACCATATTACAGGCGAGTACATTCTCTGACACTTTTCCAATTTATTATTATTGTTATGATTCATATAATTAGTGTGGATATGCTTGTTCTCGACACATTGGTCACACGGATTGGTATTCATGGATCCCGACATGAGATGTTATTCCTCGTTATCTTGGTATATCTTGTGCAAGCCCCCTTGTAGTTCTTATACAGTATATGGACACCGATTCTCGAGGAGACTTGCTCCCTTCTCGTAGAATCTCGTGTCGTAACGTGTCTTGCTTGGATGCACTCTACCAGTCGGGGACGGGGGAGTACTAGTGTAGATGTGTGGTCATTATCCACCCTGTTACTCTTGTAGACCTTGTGAGTGTTAATCATATACTTCACGTATGATTAACCAGGCCAGTAGACCTTGTGCAAGACCCAAGCCGGCCACATGTTGTAGCTAGTATTCACACACCTAGATATATGATTCTTGATTCTTGTACATGCCATGATCAGTTTACTTGCCTTATTCTAGCTCTAGTTTTACAGCTTACCTTGCCATGATACTCACATGTACATTCCATAATTTTCTTGTATATACTCTCTATTTACTGTCTTATAGCTTTTGTCATATCTTGTGAACTATTGTTATTAGATTGTACTCGTTCCATCCTGACAGGATATGTTGAAAATATTACAGATACAGATGAGGGAGACTACAGTACCTACTATGGTCCGGATGACGTAGTGGGCCTAGACCTGGAGACTTTAGTCCAGCAGGGCTTAGCTCCGCCTGATGAGACCCAACCCTTGCTTAGTTAGAGTAGGTCTTTTATACTGGACTTTGTCTCCAGCTACTTTTTTGAGACTGTTGTTACTATGGACTGTATTAGAGACTTGGACTTGTATATATTCTTTGTGTTGGACTTGACAGGTTATATATTATTTTATCGTCTTGTTGTCTTTTCATTTCAGTCTTTACTTTGTTATCTTAGAGTCGTGATTGAGTACTCATATATATTCATTGCTTGTCCTCCGTTCGGAGTTGACCATATTCTCGACAGGTTTTTTTATATATATAAACTGTTTAGAGTAGGAAAATCTACAGCGTTCCACACCGATTTTTCGGTGAGGGCTGGGCGTTGTCGCGTCACGTGCCCTTATAGCGGGTGCGGGTCGTGACACGAGCGCAGAGTGATTTAGGATTTTTTGGCGGGACCCACCCTGTCCCATGACATCTTACCTTGGCTTTGCATCGGAGACTTCAACACCGTTTCATGCAGAGAGGAGAAATCTGGCGGTCGTGACCCCCCTCCTTCGGCCATGACTGATTTCAACAACTTCGCCTTCTTCGCGCACCTATCCGCTGTCTCCTTCCACGGCAACCAGTTCACTTGGTGCAACATGCAAGAAGGATCTCGTAGACAGTACTCCCGCCTTGATCGTGCCATGGTTAATAGATGTTGGTCGGATTTGGGATTGATCACTAATCTGTTACACCTGAACTCCACCGAATCTGATCATTCCCCTCTTCTCCTCGAGATCGACAACAACCATAGCCACATCAAAAAATCCTTTCGCTTCCTGGACTTCTAGCGCCACCACCCCCAATTCAAACAAATTGTGGCAGAAGCTTGGACCTCCGTCACTGATCTTGAACCTCTTGTCAGAATTGCTAAGAAACTCAAATCTGTTAGAAAAGCACTTACGGCCTGGAGCAAGATCGCGTTTGGAGATATCTTTCAAGCCATTAAGGATGCCGAGGACGATGTCACCCGCACGGTGATCGATTTCGCCGTCGTCGAGTCCCCCGAGGCCTGCGCATCTCTTAACCTTGCCAAGGCCATCCTTAAATCCAGGATCAAGGTTGAAACGGCATTATAGAAACAGAAGGCTAGATTAACTTGGGACTCAGATGGGGACCAGAATTTGGCCTTCTTTCACAAATGCGTCAAAGGGCGCAGAAACGCTCTTAGAATCCATCGTATCAACGACGGGAACGACCATCTATTGGATGACCCGGAGAGCATCCAAGAGGCTGCCATTAACTACTTCTCCAATATGTTTGCCAAAGAAGCTGTGGTTAAAGATGACGAGTTCCTGTCTAAGATCCCCTCCATCATCTTTGATAGGAAGAATGACATCCTCATCTCTCTCCCCACTGTCGAAGAGGTTAAGGGCGCGGTATGGTCCATCAATGCGCATAGTGCCCCGGGTCCTGACGGGTTCAACGGAGTTTTCTTCAGAACTTGCTGGAACATCATCCAGTTCGACCTCTTGGAGGCTACAACGGCTTTTTTTCCAAGGGGCTACGTATCCGAAATCCATATCCTCCGCTCACATCATCCTCATTCCCAAGAAAGACAACCCAGAAACCTTTAAAGACTTTAGACCGATCAGCCTCTGCACTTTCACCAATAAAATTATTTCCAAAATCATCGCCTCCAAGATGTCGGACCTCCTCCCCAAGATCATCTCCGAAGAGCAAAGCGGTTTCGTCAAAGGTCGTAATATTACCGATAATATCCTCCTAGCCCAAGAGATGATCACTTGCATAAAATTCCCGTCCAGAGGAGGAAACGTTGCCATCAAACTGGACAAGGAAAAAGCTTACGATCATCTTGACTGGCAATTCATGATCTGGGTGTTCAGGGCATTCGGCTTTTCCGACCCAGTGATTGACATCATCTTCAGATCCATCAACAACTCCTGGTTTTCTACCGTCATCAATGGTCAAGCTCAGGGCTTCTTCAGAGCGACTCGCGGGGTTAGACAGGGAGATCCCCTCTCCTCCACCATTTTCATCGTCACGGCCGAAGCGCTGAGCAGAAACCTCAAAAGCTTGCCCAGGTCTCCTGGATTCCATCACTTCCACACAACGACAGGTTGCCCTCTGATTACTCATCTTGCGTACGCGGACGACATTCTCATTTTCTCAGCAGGCGATATTGGATCCGTTGAGGTGGTTATAAAGACACTAACCAACTACACTAGATGTTCCGGCCAGAAAGTTAACAACAGCAAGAGTGTGATCTACACTCATCACAAAGCAGATAGAACTCACTCGGCTGTGCTGTCCAATATTACCTCCTTCTCCACAGCTTACCCTCCGTTTATGTATTTAGGCTGCCCGTTGGTGTACGGCAGAGCGAACTCTGGCATCTTCGACCACATGGTGGGCAAGATTCGCAACAAAATTGCGGGCTGGCACAACGCGACCCTTTCCCCTGGAGGTAAGTTGATTCTCATAAAGCACGTCCTATCCTCCATCCCCCTATACACCCTTGCCGTTTGCTCGCCCCCCATCAAAGTGCTCCACTCTATAGAATCCATTCTCGCCAACTTCTTTTGGGGCCATCTCGAGGGAAAGTTTAAGCATCACTGGGCCAGCTGGGACACAATGGCCAAGCCTACCGAGGCTGGGGGTCTGGGTTTTTGCAGGCTGGTTCACATTATTGACGCTCACTCAGCCAAATTGTGGTGGAAACTACGCACCGAAAGCTCGATCTGGACGAAGTTCATGAGAACGAGATACTCCAGATTTTGCCACTTGAATGAGGCTTCTGCCAACAATAGATCGTCAGCGTCGTGGCGGCAGATTATTTGTGGCCGTAACCTGGCGGAACCGCATTTGCGTTTGACATTGGGCAATGGTTTCTCGCGGGCTTGCAAGGAACGTTGGCTGGAGAACGACATCCTCAGGCCCAACGATAACACTCCGCCGTAGTGCGCGATCCGTGATTTATGGGATGTGGACGAGAACAGATGGAATTGGAAGAGAGTTAGATATTGGCTTGGCCCTTAGGCCGTTGATAGCTTAGGAGCTTCTGATCTTTTGATCAATGACGCGCATGACGAGCTAAGATGGTCCCTCAATCCGGGTGGCTTATTCACCCTAGCTTCGGCCAAATCCGTTGCCAGAGACACTCATGAAATGCACCCACCTTCCGCCAAGTTTTGGCATACATGTATTCCCATCAAATGGTCCATTCTCATCTGGCGTATCGCGTGCCGTAAACTTCCTACGGACGATGTCATCAAATCCTTTGGTTATTGCCTGGCGTCCAGATGCCACTGTTGTACAGATCACCAACCGGAAACTGTCGATCACGTCCTTCTCTCTGGAGATTCTGCCTCTCTTATTTGGATGAACCTTCATAACAGGTTCAGGATGGTCCCCACGACCGGGGGCATCAACGATCTGCTGGCCAGTTGGAACACGTCCCACGGACATCAGATCGTCGCTGCAGCCGCTTTTTGGGTTTTGTGGAAAAATAGAAATAAATACAGATACGAGGGCCGTCAATACCTGCCCCCTTAACTGTACAGAGAGGTCATCCGTCAAATACTAAAGAGAAAAAGGCGCTGTTCCCACGCCTCGAACTTGTTTTGGGCTGCTCTGGCCTGATCAGGGGCCCACGCGTCGTGCGCTCTCGCTCTTTGGGTGATAGCGGCAGCAGGTCGGGGTCGCTTTCTCCATAGGCGCTAGCTCTCTCTGCCTAACCTTCTGATGCTCGATCCAGCTACCGTTTTGTGGGCAACACCTTGCTTTCTTGTCTTTTTAGTTCTTTTTCGCGTGTGTCGCGTTTACTTGTAAAGGCTTCGACATTTTGTGCCTGCAGTTCAATAAAGTTGGGTTTCTTCAAAAAAAATAAAAAAATAAAAAAATAAAAAAAATAAAAAATATATATATATATAATGGATTGGCTAGCCCTGCTTGGATGCGATACGATCTGAAAATTCCTATATTGCATTACTGGGATAATCCAGACAAATCATAGAAAGCCGTAGGATTGATTGGCCGCTTGTAAGCTAACTTGTTTGTGATATGTTTTCTTCTGTTAGCAACTGAGGAACATGGACTATCGTGGTGCGTGGTCCAACCCATGTCCTTGTTTGGTTGTTGGGTTGGGCTATTGTGCTGCGATAGGCTATGGACCGAAGTCGTGATCAGAAGCCCTTCACCTGCCCATGGTTATAGGATATATCTTATCTCGGCATGATATTGGCACCGTTTGTCCTTGTTTGGTTGTAAGGGTGTCGTATTGTCTCGATGATATGGTATAAGCCTATAACTTTTGAATCAGGTCTTATTATTACGCTTGAGTTTTATCTTACTCTTTTGTGCTCCTTTTGGTACTTGCTATTCGGGGCCTAACCCCAGTGGTTTTGTTTGGCCAGATCTCGTAGCAGTACCAGAGGATCCAGCCTTCTACCCGAATAATGGTGCACATCAGGAGTATGGGCGCCAGCGACCATGAGTGGGTTTTTTCTTCACTGCTCAGATATCTTCTATTTTGTACTAGCATTTAGCCACCGGCACCTGTTTAGCCGACAGTTCTGGACATTTAGTTTCTCTTATAATTGTAATTAAATCAGACTGCAGCTGACTATAGTTATGTACTATTGACTCTCGGTACTAGCTTATTATTTTGTATAGCTAGGCTCATGAATCATTTTGATGAAGCGTCGGGGACGTCTTACTACTTTGTCTTATATGATCATTATTTACTGCTTCTTGTTTTGATTGATTGAGACCTAGATGCTCTGTGAGACCATAGGAGACTTGATTGTAGCATGCACCCCCTAGTCTCTTGACAGCCGTGATCGCCGTATGACGTTTATATACCTCATATGGAGTAGCTGGCCTAGTCCGTCTCAGTATTCCGATACTGGGGCGTGACAAGGTTTTATTGGTGGCCCACGCAGGTTTAATTTTCAGACTTGTGGGGTGTTTCTATTATATGAGTCTCAATCAAAACATGTTCCCCTTGATCTTCTGATTCGTCTTCTCTTTCTTCCACCTTGATTGCTAACTTGATTATCATTCTCGATTTCTTTCCGTCCTGTCTTTTGATACCTTTTATCCTTTCCTTTAGGGGTACATCATTCTCGACTATTGGAGGAGCCGACATAGGATCGAATCCAGTAGAGCAGGGACCAGTTGGAGATCGACGAAGGGTAGCCCCTCTACCTGGAAAGATTCACACCGAGAACGTTACCGAGCATGAGCCAGTTGAGCCACAGAGGCCAGAGGTTCCCGTACCTCCAGTGATGCCAGTAGTACCAGTAGCACTAGACGTACTGGCACTATTATAGATTATCAGAGGGTTATTGGAGACCCAGCAACACCAGACGGCAGCCTAACAGCAATAACAGACCCAACAGCAAGAACAGAATGTATTACTTAATCAGGGGTTACAGCTAGCTCTTGAGAGGAGCGTCAGGAATGACTCGGAAGCGTCGAAGAGGTTTTGTCGACTTAACCCAATATACTTTGATGGCACGAAGGATGCCATTACAGCAGATGCTTGGCTTCAGGATATTGAGGCCATATTGACAGCAGCAAAGATTCCAGTCGGAGAGAAGGTTGACCAGGTCAGACTATTACCTCAGGATCTCGTTCGCGATTGGTGGGCATCAGAAGAGGTTGGAATGAGGCGTCACGTTCCATGGGATAGCTTTAGTACTAGATTCAAGGCCAAGTACTTTAGCGTGGTAGCTCGGTATGAGCTTCAGCAGAGATTTATCAGGCTCAAGTAGGGTAGTAGGACGGTAGATGGCTATGCAGCGGAGTTCTGCAGATTGAGTCAGTTTGTACCGACGATGATAGCTACAGAGCCAGAAAAGGCTATGAGGCTTCAGTAGGGACTTCACTTAGATATTATACAGCTGGTCGAGGGGCACAACTACCAGACATTCGATACAGTATTGATGGCAGCTCGGAGGCACTAACTTACTATTCAAAGGTTATCATCAAATGACTGGAGGCCAGAAGAGGTCTCATACGCAGAGTACGAAAGGAGGAGGAGTAGTACCTTGGACGTCAGCACCAGTACCTGGCATCCATATTTGTGATGCAGCTCCGGTCACAATAGTTGTGATGGCACCAGTTCGACAGCAGCAACCGAGGCACCAGCAACGTTAGGAGGCACCAGTGGGTTGCACTTATTGTGGTAAGAGAGGGCATACTCAGGAAGTGTGTCGGTCAGCGAATGGACAGTACTTGAGGTATGGAGGTTCAGACCATCGTATAGCTACGTGCCCACAGATACAGAGGCCAGGAGGGCCAGCTCAACAGTTTCTGACGTTGCCAGCTCCAAAGGTAGCACCTATCAAGGACTAGCACTAGCAATGAGGCCACTAGTCCAGCGCCCATTACTGACGCAAGCTCAGATGTACCGACAAACGCAACATCAGGTAGGACCACATCAGGTTGGACAGCAGAGGCCACAACAGCAGGGCCATGGATGGCAGCAACAGAGAGTCCAGCAAGGGCAGAGGCAAATATAATTTGGAGTATTAGAACAGAGGTTGGCCGAAGGCGATCACATTGTGGGTAAGTTTTGAGTATTATTCATTATAATTCCTTGAGTTCTATATTCAAAGGGTGAAGGCGACTTTCTCGTCTCACTCATCTGCTCTCGTATCATGTGATATGTGATATTCATCATGTGTCTTGATTACGAGAGTACATCCTGGACAGAGTCTCGTTCTTGATTAAGTTATTGGTACTGACTTATCTCAAGTGTTGACCCATGTCCACTTTGGGAGTCAGTATAGGACCTCGAGGACGAATTCCTACCTAACTGACTTGGGAGGCATATTTTATTCGTATGTCTCTGATCACTTTCCTTCTAGGGTATGATTATTGTTTATGCTTTTACTTATTTGTTCTTTCTTTCATAATCTGTTCATGTGCCATGTGTTGTTTGATAATTGTGCTTGCTATATGTCATGAGTGTATTTCGTGATCTGAGAGCGCGCTCGACTAGCCTTAACGAAATTCCGAGGACGGAATTTTTCTAAGGAGGGTAGAGATGTCACTTCCCGTTCCCAGAATACGTAGATTTTTGATTTGTCTGTATATGGTATCTGGCACCTGTATCTTGATTGTATGTATCATGTATTTGTAACTGGCCATGGCATGGAACAGTATCTCGTCGCAGATTAGTGTGCCACCCCTTGTCCTTGTCTGGTTATAGGCGTGGTTCATTGCTTCGATGATAAAATTTCTGAACCGTGTTGTGGTTAGGATTTTATTTAATTAATTTAATTAGTTGTATCATGTAGCATTTAACATGTCATTAGTCATATGGTTTAGAGAATGATTAAGATTAGGGTTTCTTTGAGTCAACCCAACCCCTATATATATTCTCTTCCTCACGCTCTCTCCTCATTCACTCTTTCATTTATTTTCCTCAAGCAAACCATTAGGCAAGTACAACTTGCTCAAAAGTGAAGATTTGTGTATTTTTTATTCTTGATTTTTTTTTCTTTGATATTATTTGTCTATATTGTTCTTCTCATCATCCTCTACAAGTTTAGTAGTTGGTATTTTTTGTTTTGATAGATTCTTGTAGATCGAAGTTTATGTTATTTTTGGTTTTCTTGGGTTTTGATCTATCAAACTTACTGGTTTTCGAAAATTAATTATTCTATGTGGTAGAGAATTTGATTCTACATAATTTTGACCTTTGAAAAGTTAGATTTCGACTTGTTTTGAGGAAGTTATGGCCAAAACAATATTTGGACATCTTCTATGTTCATCTGTTCTGGTTCTGGCAGGGACGATGAATACTGCTGCATGCTTGAATAGTGCCGCTTGGATGTATAATATCATAGGCTTGAATAGTGCCGTATGGATGAATAGTGCCGCAGGCTTGAATAGTACCGCATGGATGAATAGTACCGCAGGCTTGAATAATACCGCATGGATGAATAGTGCCACAGTCTTGTATAGTATCGCATAGAGGAATAGTGCCACATAGCTTGCATAGTACCGCAGGCTTGCATAGTGCCGCATGCTTGCATAGTATCGCATGCTTGCATAGTGTCGAATGGATAAATAGTGCCAGAGGCTTGAATAGTGCCATATGGCTTGGATAGTGCCGCAGGCTTACATAGTGCCGCATGGATGAATAGTGCCGCAGGCTTGTATAGTGCCGCATGGATGAATAGTGTGTGGCTTGCATAGTGCCGCAGGCTTGTATAGTGCCGTATGGATGAATAGTACCGCAGGCCGCATAGTGCCACAGAATGCCGCATAGTGCCTATTTTGGCTGTTTTATGTCCTATTTGGCTGATTTGTGGCCATAATTTCTTTCAACTCAAAACATGATAGTTGTAGATCTTTGTCTTAGCTTCGAGAATCTCCGTGTCTCATTTTAACTAAAATTTATATGTGACTTTTATGTTACGAGGGGTCCACGTGACTTCCTGACTTGATCGTGTTCCTGACCTGATTACCTGTATACGTGCTGGTACCTGTTCTAAGTGTGTATTGAGATACAATATTAGTATGCACTGTGGTGCTATTTAATGAGTGCACTGAGGTGTGACTCTACGTGCTAAGTGATCAATCGTGTTATATGTCAATACATGTGTACCTTCCAGCACAGTCATGGTAATGGGTTAGTAATAGTTGTAACTCCTCTTCCCGAATTTTCAAAATCTTATTTTTCTAACTATTTATTTTATTTAAAAATCATGATTTGAGAATGGTTTCTCTTGAAACGTTTAAAGATTATCCTCGCTATTATTATTTTTGTATTTCAAAACAAACTAATTAAAATTATTGTTTGAAAATATTATTTAGTATAATAAAAACATGTGTTCTCGAAATTCTATAATTATAAAATATATTGTTCAATATTTGGTTCCTAAAATAGTTTTAGTAGATAAATATTTTTGGATAATAAAAAAGGAATTTTACATTTATTTTTAAATAAGATTTTGGTTAATAAAATATATTTTAATATAGTTATATTCAAATTTCAAGAATAATTATTTATTTTGATTTATACTAATATAATTTAAATTGTTTTGAAATTAATATTACGGTTTGGAAATTAAGTTGTTTTGATAACATTAGGTATTATTTTAAAACTATTGGGTTGATTACTTATTTGTCTTGAATTTGAATTCGCATGATTCAAATTAATGTATTAGGATTGTATTAAATTAGTTTTCGATATTTATTGGATTTTAAATTAATGTGTAATGAGTTAGACTTGATTAATTAAATTATGAATATTTATTCGATTTAAACTATGATAAGATTTTGTCTTTAAAGTATAGATTTTAAAACCACTTATAGGATGCGATTTAATAAACGATGCGCGCATCGACAAACGACATCGTCACGGTTCCGTGCCCCTCCAGATCTGTGGCCGAACGCCACCACGACGCCTCCGCATCCGGTCGCCGCGACAAAGCCGTCGAGCGCCCGCCCCTCTGCCCTGTTCGCGTTGGCGAGCGGTCCCCACGAGCCGAGTCTCTTCGCACCGGCCCTCGAGATCTGTAGCGTGCCTAACCGTTCGAGCCGTCCTACTTCGTGCGTCGTGTGCTATCGTCGGCGACGGAACGACGACGTCCGCCCCCAGCTACGCCGCCACCGCCTTGAGCCGAAAAACCCTCGACGAACACCGCCACCCAGTGCTCCTCGGACCTCCCGTCGCCATCCTCGTCGAACGAATCACGCACAGTGAATGACCCAGCGCCGTGCTCGCCGGCCCATCAATCGCCGTGACCGTCGCTTGCCGCGAGCGCCGACCGCTGCCACCAGCAGGGTACGGTCCACGTGCCTCCCTCCGTCTTCGGCGAGCGCAGCGCCGCCAGCGCTTCAAACTCTTTCGCCGCCGTCGAGCATCCTCCGCCATAGTTCCCAGCGCCACCACGCCTCGTCTCCTGGATAGAGAGCACAGCCGCCGACCTGAGGGTGAGCGCCCCTTCCTTCTCCCTTCCCTTCTTATTTTTTTCTGAGCAAAGCTCTGTCCATTTCTTTCTCTCTCTCTCTCTTATTGATTAGGGGGAATTGTTTAATTATAACTATTTGTAGTGTACTGGTTATATCGATTAATTTAGTACAATAGAGAAATGAGGTTTTAGCTATTTTAATATTATTATAAATAAATGAACTGTATAACTCGGGAAAAACAACAGCAGAGTTTTGTCAGATTGTTATCTATATTTTCATAGTTATTCGGGAAACAGTAAATATATTCGTATTTAAACATTATACATTATTATCCTTAAGTAATTTTAAGAAGAATTATGATTAGTGTTACTAGAGGCACCTGTTTTATTAATTTAAGTGTTTCCTAGAATTATCTTGTATATAGTGTCGGTCAAAAGCATATATGTAGCTGCCGAGATTAAGGATTTTAGCCCTAAACCATTTATTAAGAATTTCATTTATCTAGCTAAAATATTTTGGTTAAATAAAATATAGTTCCCAATGATGCAAAATAGGTTTTTCTAAAATTAATTGTATATATTAATTAATGGATTAATATTTTGGTTAATTAGCATATTGTAATAAGGGAACTAATGATTAGTTAGTCATTATTATAGGTTGTAAATACTGACTAAATAGTTTTATATTTAGATTTACTTCTATACCTTTAGAATTTTTACACATGTAATGTATTTATTAAATACATTATATATTAGGTAATTTTCCTATAAAAAAGGGGAAAGTATTAACATTTTTGGTCTAATTAAAATTATAATTTTTGTAAACTTAAATTAATGATTTTTTCTATAGAATAATTGACTATTAGTGTCTAATATCAAAACATATTTCTAAAATAGTTATATCTATTTAATTATTTAAATTCTTTTCGATTCCAGCTTGATCACGACTAGTCATATGTTCTTGTTTTATGTAATTCTGACTTAGTCATACCGACCATAGGCTAATCAGACTGTCCTGGACTCAATGGAATTATCGATTTCACCAGCAAAGGACCACAGGCAAGTACACTTTCTGATTGCTTTTCGATTCATAGTAGTCTATACATTTCATGTTTATACATATGTCTTGCTGCTTGTTGACAAGCTCGTCACACGGAGTAGTCGGGAGGAAAAATATCTTAGTAGACATGTTGACTATCCAGAACAATCTCCCGTGTCTTTCGTGGAGAATAGCAGCTGCACATGATACGTGCATGGTGCCGAATTTACCCCTTAGCCGTTCACACGTCGAAACGGGTATTTCAAAACACATAGATAGTTGTATTTTATTTGTTTTCCTTGTCTTCCCACTTGCTGTGTCATCAGTACTTTCTAGTTTTCATCTCTCATATGTTATTTTCATGTCTTATTAATTCTATTATGTTCTCGCATTGCCGTCAGTTTGTGTGCTTGTTCCATTCCTGACTGGAAACCAATATTTTTCAGGTTAGCCGTGGATTCACTTAGCTTTGGGAGATACGAGTGTACTTGCAGACATAAACCTAGAAATAGATAGAAGTGGTATTATTTTCATTAAATATGTAAGAACATTATATTTTATTTCCATTATAAATCTTGTAATTGTTGTAATAAATCTTAGAAATGTGAATGAGCAATAAAGTTATTATTTTGAGCATCATGACCGTGACAGCGGTCTACCGCTAACTCTGCGGCGTAGGCTGGCTTGGACACGTCTCGTATCTGAAAAGCGAGTGCGGGTCGTGACAAGTTTTTGTGGCGGCCCATGCAGGTCAGTCTTCACAAATTGTGCGAACTCGTAGTAGTACCATATTAGTCGTACTACTGCGAGCATGCGACTAGAAAATGCTCATTCACAACTAGAAGTAAATCAATTTTAGAAGAATGGTTAGGACTAGGAGTCCCTAGTTTAATCTGACAGTTGGGTAGTTAAGGTTGCTACATAGGCCTCATTGAATTCTAAATCCTGTTAGATGATTTTCATAGGATACGCTGTTGTATTCTGAATCGATAGTATTTCTGAAGTAGGTAGATTCGTAACCCCTCTTTCCGAAAGTTTGGAAAATATTCTTTTATTTATTTGTTTGAATTAAATGTGATTCTTAGAATTTTATAAATATTTATTATAAAGGGCCTTTTTCACGGTTAAGTTTTGAAGCGCAAGATGATCAAGAATTTTGGCATTGAGAGTATAGTCGAGTGCCTTGACTAGTATTCTAGTCATGGTAGAGAAGGCTGTGTCATAGGTGTGCACTAACTAGGAAAATCAGGCCAAATCGCGACATAACCCTAGGAATAAATTAATTATTTATTATTAAGATTATTGACTTTTAGAAGATCAGGTTGTTCCAAACTAGCCCGAATCCCACCCAAGTCCTGATGGTCACGTAGTGCGACCAACGTCGTCCGTGTAGATATATGGAAGTGTATATATATTTTGGGTAGTCCATTTCTAATATTGGAAATAATTTCTATAAATTATATATTGAATATAAAATATGTATTATTGCTATTTAAATTTATATTTTACTTGGAAATAGGATAACCTTCTCTTAGAATGACATTTTGGAATTTTTGGGATTTACTTAGGCTATACATATATACTGGTGTATGGATATATTCATAATAGGTAGACCTAGCGCTTTATATATATTTTTCCTCGATCTTGAATATTAGGAAAATATAAATTTAAGTTTATATTTCTTTTGCCTTCGGTCATTTTTTCCCTAATCATGATCATTTGTACAACTTTATCTTACGTCTTTTCTAACCACCGCCATATCATAAGTGCATATCACTTATATTCTTTCCATGGACCAAAGGAATTATTTTTTTAAAATAACTTCTCACTCAATTGTCTATTAATCTTGAGTTAAGTTTTTGGATTCAAAAGTTACCTCTCAATCGTTGAATATTAAAAATCCGTGAAATAAGGATTATAAGATTTTTACCCATTTTGACTTCGATCATTATCCTTCCTAACCAATTGTTTCTCCTTTCGAGAAGCTGACCTTATATTTGAAGAACAGGTACTTAAACTTTTCTATCTTTATCAACTTGTATGATATTTTAAACTCCTTTGATATTCTTGGAGATATAGTTGGAATAATTTTGATGACTTGCGAAGACAAGACAGTAGCGCACTGTAGTCACTTATTTGAATTATCGAGACTGCGGGTTCACTGCAGCCAGCAGCGCACTGGCGTGGCATGACCCCTAAGTTGAAATAATTTCAAATGAGCATGGGTGATCGAGCGTTATTAAAATTATGTCTTAATTTTCCTATTTGATCTTTGCGTTATTATGTCAATATTAGATAGAGTTAATAAAATATTCGATATCACATTGTATTTGAGTCACTAAAACCAAGGGTCTACTGCAGCCAGGTGTACACTGACGAGACATAAATTCTCGACAAAGTGACTTCATGTATACATATGGTTCCCGAAATATTATAGAGACTATGTCCTATTGGCAAATGACTATTGATTTCATGGTTTGCAAATTTCATGCATTCACTTGAAATTTTGATTTGGTCTTTAACTCTCATTCTTCTTATCATTATTATCATATCGCCGTCTGCCTTCATAGTAACCTTTTAAACCTACTTTTGAAATCCTTCTACTAGATTTATTACCATGCTTATATTTTGAATCTATGATCATGTCCAAGCAGTTTTGGTTAGTGACAGATCTTGCCAAAATTTTTGACTAGATTTTCTTAACGACCCTTTGATTACGACTAGACGGTTCGATTATACCTCGATCATGTCAACTCGCACATTTTCCTATATTTTAATTCTATAATCGTATCTAAATGGTGGTTTGCTTAACTAGTTAATCGAGCCTATGTTACGACTCAATTATTACTAATAGCTAAATTTCCACTATGATCATGACCACTTTGACCTTATTCATGCTCGTGCCAGCATCCAACTTCAATTATGCTTGGATGACAAACGCGATTAATCTTGATCGTGATTGTACGTTAAATCATCTCTAAGAGACTATAACCATGTTCAGATTTTATCTAGAATTTTAATCATTCCTTAGCAATTTTGGTCATGACTAGACCATGTTGACTATAACTTGTTCGTGCCAAACCATTTCAATTTTTGATCATCCTTCAAAATAATTTTTGGTCGTCGACTAGACCAGTTTGACCAAAAGTTGATCATGCCAAATCATATTTTATTTTGTTTAGTACATTAATTTTATCCGTGATTACGCATGACTAACTTAAATGAGGAATCATATCATTCTCCTAATTATGTCAATTGTCGTTCTCTTCGTTTGAAACTTTGTTTCTTGCCTATATTCCTTATCGTAACTAATCATGGCCTTTGAAATTTTTAGGAGGAAATATTTCTAAGGTGGGTAGGGTGTAAGCCCACTTCCTGGATTTTGAAAAGAAAATATGTTTTGTTTTATTTAAATAATTTCTAGTTAGAAAATGGATTTTATCGTTTACCTCTATAGAGGATATTTGAGGACGACAGAAGCTTTATCATACTATTTAAAATTTAAAATTTATAAAATAATGTTTAAATTATTTGCTATTATTAGTTGTTAATTAAATTCATCTTGTTATATTATAACTAGTTTGATTTAGTTTTGGACTAACCAATAAATGTAATGGTTGGATGTTATATACAATATTTTACAAGTCATTTGATAGACTTATTACTCACTTACTTATTATTGTATTATATTCAGAATTGGTAAAAAAAAATTTATGGATTAATTTTGACTTATTAGATTCAATATTTATTTAAATCTTAGAAATATTTGATCATCCTAGCCCTTAAATTTCGAGGACGAAATTTTTCTAAGGTGGGTAGATTTGTAACTCTTCTTCCCGGATTTTCAAAATCTTATTTTTCTAACTATTATTTTATTTAAAAATCATGATTTGAGAATGCTTTCTCTTGAAACGTTTAAAGATTATCCTCGCTATTATTATTTTTGTATTTCAAAACAAACTAATAAAAATTATTGTTTGAAAATGTTATTTAGTTTTATAAAAACATGTGTTCTCGAAATTCTATAATTATAAAATATATTGTTCAATATTTGGTTCCTAAAATAGTTTTAAGAGATAAATATTTTTGGATAATAAAAAGGGAATTTTACATTTATTTTTAAATAAGATTTTGGTTAATAAAATATATTTTAATATAGTTATATTCAAATTTCAAGAATAATTATTTATTTTGATTTATACTAATATAATTTAAAATTATTTTGAAATTAATATTGCGGTTTGGAAATTAAGTTGTTTTGATAACATTAGGTATTATTTTAAAACTATTGGGTTGATTACTTATTTGCCTTGAATTTGAATTCGCATGATTCAAATTTATGTATTAGGATTGTATTAAATTAGTTTTCGATATTTATTGGATTTTAAATTAATGTGTAATGAGTTAGACTTGATTAATTAAATTATGAATATTTATCCGATTTAAACTATGATAAGATTTTGTCTTTAAAGTATAGATTTTAAAACCACTTATAGGATGCGATTTAATAAACGAGAATACTTGTTAGCATACTAATAGACTAAATATTTTCTAGTATCATATTTTGTATTTTAAATAATTAAATTTGGCTAGAACTAATCTCTACAACCTTTGCAGCATTTATTTATTTATTTATTTGTAAGTTTATTTTCGGTTATAGAACTTCTATTCTTGCCTCATTAGTGTTTTCTGCTTAACCTAAACCTAAACCTATATATCCCTGCACAATCCATTCGCTTTAAATTCGTGAATAGCTATATATATATCTTTAAGTTATATCTACATAGATGTAGATATATATCATATCCTTCTTGTTCTTTATGATCTTATCCAAACTTCCTCCATCTGCATATATTCACATGCCAAGCATAGAGACCACGATCACCACCTCTCCCCTCTATCCCTGCCAATGCCACCAGGCCGTGCGAGTCCGAAGCCAAGCCAACATCCCTGCAACAACCATCACCACACACAACCAATACACAAAATTTACGATGTATCCACCGTGCCAGCCTATCCGGCCTCGGGTCCGACCCTTGGTGTCCGTGTTCATGTCCACATCCATCACGTTATCTCTGTACGTTCAGTACGATACAATCCCACGGCAGTACATTCCCGTGTCCGACACTCCACCATCCCAAACCAGACAAATGAAGGAAGAAGAAGAAGAATCGGGAAAACCTAACCCAGCCCCGAGCCCGCCTCGCGTCCCAACGAGCAAGAGCCCCCGACCTCCAAACCGGAAGTCGAGCCGCCGCTTGAGCGCGCATCGACGAACGGCTTCGTCACGGTTCCGTGCCCCACCAGATCTGTGGCCGAACGCCACCAAAACACCTCCGCATCCGGCCGCCGCGGCAAAGCCGCCGGGCGCCCGCCCCTCTGCCCTATTCGCGTTGGCGAGCGGTCCCCACGAGCTGAGTCTCTTCGCACCGACGACCTCGAGATCTGCAGCATACCTAACTTGTTCGTGCCAAACCATTTCAGACTATAACCATGTTCAGATTTTATCTAGAATTTTAATCATTCCTTAGCAATTTTGGTCATGACTAGACCATGTTGACTATAACTTGTTCGTGCCAAACCATTTCAATTTTTGATCATCCTTCAAAATAATTTTTGGTCGTCGACTAGACCAGTTTGACCAAAAGTTGATCATGCCAAATCATATTTTATTTTGTTTAGTACATTAATTTTATCCGTGATTACGCATGACTAACTTAAATGAGGAATCATATCATTCTCCTAATTATGTCAATTGTCGTTCTCTTCGTTTGAAACTTTGTTTCTTGCCTATATTCCTTATCGTAACTAATCATGGCCTTTGAAATTTTTAGGAGGAAATATTTCTAAGGTGGGTAGGGTGTAAGCCCACTTCCTGGATTTTGAAAAGAAAATATGTTTTGTTTTATTTAAATAATTTCTAGTTAGAAAATAGATTTTATCTTTTACCTCTATAGAGGATATTTGAGGACGACAGAAGCTTTATCATACTATTTAAAATTTAAAATTTATAAAATAATGTTTAAATTATTTGCTATTATTAGTTGTTAATTAAATTCATCTTGTTATATTATAACTAGTTTGATTTAGTTTTGGACTAACCAATAAATGTAATGGTTGGATGTTATATACAATATTTTACAAGTCATTTGATAGACTTATTACTCACTTACTTATTATTGTATTATATTCAGAATTGGTAAAAAAAAAATTTATGGATTGATTTTGACTTATTAGATTCAATATTTATTTAAATCTTAGAAATATTTGATCATCCTAGCCCTTAAATTTCGAGGACGAAATTTTTCTGAGGTGGGTAGATTTGTAACTCTTCTTCCCGGATTTTCAAAATCTTATTTTTCTAACTATTATTTTATTTAAAAATCATGATTTGAGAATGCTTTCTCTTGAAACGTTTAAAGATTATCCTCGCTATTATTATTTTTGTATTTCAAAACAAACTAATAAAAATTATTGTTTGAAAATGTTATTTAGTTTTATAAAAACATGTGTTCTCGAAATTCTATAATTATAAAATATATTGTTCAATATTTGGTTCCTAAAATAGTTTTAAGAGATAAATATTTTTGGATAATAAAAAAGGAATTTTACATTTATTTTTAAATAAGATTTTGGTTAATAAAATATATTTTAATATAGTTATATTCAAATTTCAAGAATAATTATTTATTTTGATTTATACTAATATAATTTAAAATTATTTTGAAATTAATATTGCGGTTTGGAAATTAAGTTGTTTTGATAACATTAGGTATTATTTTAAAACTATTGGGTTGATTACTTATTTGCCTTGAATTTGAATTCGCATGATTCAAATTTATGTATTAGGAATGTATTAAATTAGTTTTCGATATTTATTGGATTTTAAATTAATGTGTAATGAGTTAGACTTGATTAATTAAATTATGAATATTTATCCGATTTAAACTATGATAAGATTTTGTCTTTAAAGTATAGATTTTAAAACCACTTATAGGATGCGATTTAATAAACGAGAATACTTGTTAGCATACTAATAGACTAAATATTTTCTAGTATCATATTTTGTATTTTAAATAATTAAATTTGGCTAGAACTAATCTCTACAACCTTTGCAGCATTTATTTATTTATTTGTAATTTTATTTTCGGTTATAGAACTTCTATTCTTGCCTCATTAGTGTTTTCTGCTTAACCTAAACCTAAACCTATATATCCCTGCACAATCCATTCGCTTTAAATTCGTGAATAGCTATATATATATCTTTAAGTTATATCTACATAGATGTAGATATATATATCATATCCTTCTTGTTCTTTATGATCTTATCCAAACTTCCTCCATCTGCATATATTCACATGCCAAGCATAGAGACCACGATCACCACCTCTCCCCTCTATCCCTGCCAATGCCACCAGGCCGTGCGAGTCCGAAGCCAAGCCAACATCCCTGCAACAACCATCACCACACACAACCAATACACAAAATTTACGATGTATCCACCGTGCCAGCCTATCCGGCCTCGGGTCCGACCCTTGGTGTCCGTGTTCATGTCCACATCCATCACGTTATCTCTGTATGTTCAGTACGATACAATCCCACGGCAGTACATTCCCGTGTCCGACACTCCACCATCCCAAACCAGACAAATGAAGGAAGAAGAAGAAGAATCGGGAAAACCTAACCCAGCCCCGAGCCCGCCTCGCGTCCCAACGAGCAAGAGCCCCCGACCTCCAAACCGGAAGTCGAGCCGCCGCTTGAGCGCGCATCGACGAACGGCTTCGTCACGGTTCCGTGCCCCTCCAGATCTGTGGCCGAACGCCACCAAAACACCTCCGCATCCGGCCGCCGCGGCAAAGCCGCCGAGCGCCCGCCCCTCTGCCCTGTTCGCGTTGGCGAGCGGTCCCCACGAGCTGAGTCTCTTCGCACCGACGACCTCGAGATCTGCAGCGTACCTAACCGCTCGAGTCGCCCTACTTCTTGCATCGTGTGCTATCGTCGGCGATGGAACGACAACGTCCACCACCAGCTACATCACCACCGCCTTGAGCCGGGAAACCCTCGACGAACACCGCCACCTAGTGCTTCTCAGACCTCCCGTCGCTATCCTCCTCGTCGAACGAGTCATGCACAGTGAACGTCCCAGCGCCGTGCTCGCCGGCCCATCCATCGCCTTGACCGTCGCTTGCCGCGAGCGCCGACCGCTGCCACCAGCAGGGTACGGTCCGCGCGCCTCCCTCCGCCCTCGGCGAGCGCAGCGCCGCCCGCGCTCCGAACTCATCAGCCGCCGTCGAGCATCCTCCGCCATAGTTTCCAGCGCCACCGTGCCTCGCCTCCGGGATGGAGAGCACAGCCGCCGACCTGAGGGTGAGCGCCCCTTCCTTCTCCCTTTCCTTCTCTTTTCTTTCTGAGCAAAGCTCTGACCATTTCTTTCTCTCTCTCTTATTGATTAGGGGGAATTGTTTAATTATAACTATTTGTAGTGTACTAGTTATATTGATTAATTTAGTACAATAGAGAAAGGTGGTTTTAGCTGTTTTAATATTATTATAAATGAATGAACTGTATACCTCAGGAAAAACAACATCAGAGTTTTGTCAGATTGTTATTTGTATTTTCATAGTTATTCGGGAAAAAGTAAATATATTCGTATTTAAACATTATACATTATTATCCTTAAGTAATTTTAAGAAGAATTATGATTAGTGTTACTAGGGGCACCTGTTTTATTAATTTAAATGTTTCCTAGAATTATCTTGTATATAGTGTCGGTCAAAAGCATGTATGTAGCTGTCGAGATTAAGGATTTTAGCCCTAAACCATTTATAAGAATTTCATTTATCTAGCTAAAATATTTTGGTTAAATAAAATATAGTTCCCAATAATACAAAATAGGTTTTTCTAAAATTAATTGTGTATATTAATTAATGGATTAATATTTTGGTTAATTAGCATATTGTAATAAGGGAACCAATGATTAGTTTGTCATTATTATAGGTTGTAAATACTGACTAAATAGTTTTATATTTAGATTTACTTCTATACCTTTAGTATTTTTATACATGTAATGTATTTATTAAATACATTATATGTTAGGTAATTTTCCTATAAAAAAGGGGGAAGTATTGACATTTTTAGTCTAATTAAAATTATAATATTTGTAAACTTAAATTAATGATTTTTTCTATAGAATAATTGACTATTAGTGTCTAATATCAAAGTATTTCTAAAATAGTTATATCCATTTAATTATTTAAATTCTTTTCGATTCCAGCTTGATCACGACTAGTCATTTGTTCTTGTTTTATGTAATTCTGACTTAGTCATACCGACCATAGGCTAATCAGACTGTCCTGGACTCAATGGAACTATCGGTTTCACCAGCAAAGAACCACAGGCAAGTACACTTTCTGATTGCTTTCGATTCATAGTAGTCTATACATTTTATGTTTATACATATGTCTTGCTGCTTGTTGACACGCTCCTCACACGGAGTAGTTGGGCGAAGAAATATCCTAGTAGACATGTGGACTACCCAGAACTATCCTCCGTGTCTTTTGTGGAGAATAGCAGCTACACACGACACGTGCAGGGTACCGGATTTACCCCATAGTCGTTCACATGTCGAAACGGGTATTTCAAATCACATAGATAGTTGTATTTTATTTGTTTTTCTTGTCTTCTCCACCACTTGTCATGTCATCAGTACTTTCTAGTTTTCATCTTTCATATGTTATTTTCATATCTTGTTAATTCTATTGTGTTCTCGCATTGCCTTCGGTTTGTGTGCTTGTTCCATTCCTGACTGGAAACCAACATTTTTCAGGTTAGTCGTGGATTCACTTAGCTTTGGGAGATACGAGTGTACTTGTAGACATAAACCTAGAAATAGATAGCAGTAGTATTGTAACGCCCCAGTCCCAAATACTTGAGACTAGATACGTATCATGCCAGCTGTATACATACGAGTAAATATACGACTCGTATATATACATAAGCTGTAAATGTAGAAAGCCAAGACACTAAATCTCATCCACAAAGATAAGTAATGATATAAAGCAACTTTGAGTTTGTCAAGTACACAATAGTTGGGCGGAGACAAAGTCCACTACCAACCAAATTAAATATGGAAAAATACACAAGGAAAGAATTTAGCAGGCGAGAGCGATGGCGAGTCCAAGAGCAATCATCACGAAGGAAGGAATGGCCTTAGCTAGAGCACCTGCAAGAAATCACGAAAACACACACCTGGGGAAAAACCAGGTCCTCAGAGGGACGTAACAAGACACATAATATCATGCCGATAAACTGAATAAATAAGCTCAACAGGAAAGTATGCATGAGTAAAGGTTCCTAACCATCCTATGTGATATGCATTTTGAGGACAACGTTCTACGCAGGGGCTGTACGGATTCACGCAAGCAAGTAATAGAAAGTGGCCAGCAAGTAGCGCTCATCCGAGATGCTATCGACCTGGGCAGAAGGTAGTGCTCATGAGAGTCACCCTCGGCCCAAAATGTGTGTAAAAATAAATGTAGCCCCTACGCTAATAACTGTCCCCTCCCCCCAATGATACTATACATGCGTCGACTCCACGATACTCTTTAATCCTTAATAACTGCCAAAGTCTTCTACACAATCTATTAGCAGTTATATTCTAACGCATGCGCACGGGGGATCAGCCCACACGCAAGTGACCACTATATGATACTCACAACTCTCACACACAACTCGTGTACAATCGTGACAAGTCAATGAGATACACTAAATTTGATGGTAGTCTCTTAACTCTAAGCCAATTTTATAAAATATAGTAATTTGTATCTACATATAATTTAGAAAGAAACAATCTTGTAATTAAACACAACATGCATGATATTGAGCAGGAAATTTAAACAGTAAAGGCAAGGTGTCTTGCCTGGGTGGCGCCTGGTGGGGTACGATGATCCGTCAAATCTTGTGGTCCAATAGCCATGTTCATTGTGTAGCGGTCCAAAGTCACAAAATATAGGACGAACGATCAGTGATGATAAATGAAGGAGATTTTGCGGGATAGCAAACGATTTATAGAAATTATTTATAATAATTGAATACTAGATTTTTATCATCAAAATAATATTTTAAATAAATATATACTTTAAAAAGTCAAAATTGTTTTAAAGCAAAAATATGCTCATAGATAGGAACAATATTTTGTTAGTTAAGATAATGTAGATAATTATTTGAAAATACTTTGAAAATTACTCTACAAATTGGAGACTACATTTTTCTCAAAATAATTTATATAAATACATAAAAAAGAGTAAATTTTGTCAAAATAATTTGTAGGTTAAAATCTACATTTAAAATACCATAAACTAATTTAATGTAAAATTTTCACAGAAATGAAATATATTAATATTTTATTTTGTATATTACCAAAACTGAGAATAACATTTACTACAATTAAAGTAATAATGCAAGATATTATATTACCACTAATAGTATTTACATTTAGATATTATCAGCAAAATATAAACAAAATAAAGAAAAATAAAGTAAAGTAGAGTAATAATAACTGGTAACAGTAACCTCTTCCTCCATTGTGTTGTCTTCCTGGAGAAGCACAACGAAGACAAGAATTTAAACCAACAGCATAGAAGTAGAGAGAGAGAGAGGAGAGAGAGAGAAGAGTGAGGGAAGAAGAGGGTTACCGAAGTTCTCGCCGGCGGGGAGAGCAGCGCGGCGGTCGGCGCTCACGGCGGGATGTGGTGACACTGTGGAGGCGCGGAGGGAGCGATAGGCAGAGGGTTTTGTGAAGGCGCCCCCACGGGTCAGTGGCGGCGACCGGGGTTTCGTGGCGGGGCGCGGTGGTTCCGACCGGAGTGGGGCGACGGGTTGGAGCGGATGGGCGTGCTGGAGACGGCGGATATGAGAGTCCCAACGGCGGCGGCGGGCGACCGTGAGGATGCGGGTTTTCCGACATCGGGCGGCGCGCACGCGAGGGCTCGCAGGAGCTCAGCCATGGCGGAGGCGGGAAACTCGGAGCGGCCAAGGGCGTGTGTGGCGCCGGAGAAGGTCGGTAAGTTTTAGGTTTTCTCTTCTATTTTGGTGGTGGTTTCGTGGCTGATGACGATGGCAGCGGTGGTGTTGTTTTGGGGATTCGGTGTTGGTGGTGGTGAGCCGGGGAGATGGCGGGGGGTGACGGTGGTGATGGCCGTGGGGTGGATGTCTGGTCGCCGGAAGGCAATGGTGGTGGTGATATGGGTTGTGGTAACGGCGTCGGCCCTCGGGGATGCTGCTACGATGATGCTGGTTTCGATTTTTGGTAGGTCACATGGTGGTATCGGGGAACTGGATATGGCTGGCAGCGGCATATGGCTGGGTGGCTGGCCGGATGTCAGGATTAGGTTTAGAGAATTCTATCGTGTCGGGGGTGTGTCCGACACAATATGGGTGGACGTCCGGATTGTCGGACGGGATAAAATATTGTATTTGTAATGGAGAAAAATTAGTGGATGGGAGGCACGGACACAATGCACAATGATGGAAATAATTTGGATGAGTACCTGCCTATTTATAGGATGTGGGAATTCCCAGTGGATAGGGATTGGAGGATTTAAAATCCTCTATAGATAATATTATATTATATTCAGATAGTTTAAAAATAATTGGAACAAATCTAATTCAAATATGGATACCTCCTATATTTAAAGTGTATTTAAAACAAACCTTTTCTAATTTAAATTATCCAAATTAATAAACTATTAAATTAAACAAGATTAAAATATCTGTTTCCATCTATTAAAATATGCTATTAATTAATTTCGAAAATTACATATATATACTGATAAATAATTTTAAAATATAAAACTTGCTTTTCTAATATACCATTTTATAATAATCATATTTATTATTATAACTATGTAAATAAAAGGCTTTATAAATAAAATAACAAATTTGGAATTTTGGAACGATAACTAAAATACTTATTATATATATTTTAAAACTATAAAAAATACGAAAAATGTTTTTTTCTAAAAATATGTACGCTCGCACATATTCGCACTCGTCGAGCAATTACGAAAAATAAAATTTCGTGCGCGACGTAAAATACGACTACGCGACGTATAATACAAAATTTTTAAATCAGTACCAAAATTTAAATAAAAAATAGTAGAAATTTAAGGGTTTTATAGGTATTATTTTCATTAAATGTGTAAGTACATTGTATTTTCTTTCCATTATAAATCTTGTAATGTTGTAATAAATCTTAGAAATGTGAATGAGCAATAAAGTTGTTATTTGAGCATCATGGCCGTGACAGCGTTCTACCGCCGACTCTGTGGCGTAGGCTGGCTTGGACACGTCTCGTATCCGAAAAGCGGATGTGGGTCGTGACAATAGTGTCGTGGTATATCGATTGTTGTTGATGCATTACACTAAGCATGGATCTAGATTTGGAACGCCTTGAGCCGATGTGGATTCATGCTTAGGGTACACGTACTATGGTACGGCATATAGGAGGATGACCATGTGACCACGACATGTAATTCCAAGATTAAGATAGGATTAATCTATGTCACGACCTGCACCCAGTGTAGGGCACGAGAAGTGGGTACGTCCAGCCTACGCCGCAGTATCGGCGGTTAGAACGCTGTTCTAGGTCACAATTAAAACTAAATACAATATGATATACTCTCCGTACGGAGGACAATCACAGCAGGATACAACTCAATCACCAAAACTAGAAGTAGCACAATAAGATAACTATGAATCCACAAGAGGAGCACAACAGAGAGAAATACATCTCGGTGTTATCAACACCAACTCAAACAAGCATAAATAAATACAACTCAAGACAACTGAAAATAAAATAAGAAAAACTCTAGCCATCTACTCCAACCTCTACTGTGTCTCCTCTAGGCTAGCAGGTAACCTCCAAGCTATCTATAAAATTTATCAACAGGTCCAGTCAGGAAGAGAGCGAGCACAGTACATCTCACACAGTTCATATCATGACAGGAATATAAAGCATGCAATTGAGTAAGATACATGAATCGCTGAAAGAAAGGACATAAATAAAGAGATGACTGTAATAGAAATATCTACTATAAGTAAAGAACTAACAGTGAACTAGTGATTTAGAGTACACGATAGGCATGTGAACGGCTTGATAATAAGTATGAGAGTTTGTACATGGCTACACTACTTTGGAAATATTCACATGACCATTTCTACTCCTCCATCCCCAATTAATACACAAGGATCCGTTCAAGTTATGTTATTATACATGATATCACATGGGAGCCCATAAATGGGTGCACATGAATGTAAATATGGGGGCTCCGTGAACATGAGAGTACATGAATCACGAGAGTGCACATTAATAGTGAAAGTACAGGAATACATGATGAAAGTGAAACACACATGACATGATGTATCCGATGCTCCCGAGGGGGATAACATCGCATGAAAAGATCCATATAGTACTAATCCGTGTTACCATCATGACAACATCAAGTAAAGTAATCTAGAGAAAAAATATAAGTCATAGCAAGTATGAAACGTTCAGAGAATGTACTCGCCTGATACACTAAACAGCTGATATAAAAGATGGCCTACTGGAGTCACATAGTCTTAGTTAGAGCAACACAGGTTATAAAGAGTTCAATTTATATGGTAATTAAAATTATAATGTAATCTATATGAGTCTAAGTCAATCTAGGTCAAAGTCAACTCTTGGTCAACTCTGGTCAACTATAAAGTCAAACTAGGTCAACTCTAGTCAACTGTGGTCAAACTAGCTAAGGTTGGGTCAATAATGGTCAACTAGTCTAGGTTAGTCAATTCTAGGTCTAAACAAACTAAGTCTATGCAAATCAAGTATCCAAGATAGCTACTAACTTATAGCCTAAGTTACTTGCTAAACCAAGCACAAAACTAAACCATAAGCTAACAAGGGATACAAACTTAGTCATATAATGTATATATATTATTCACATTCACATATTCATATACATAGATATATATAGGAAGCTATATATATAGGCACATACATATATATATATATATATATATATATATATATATATATATATATATATATATATATATATATAGAGAGAGAGAGAGAGAGAGAGAGAGAGAGGTAAAAGAGTAAGTGAGTGTGTGTGTGTGTGTGTGTGTGTGTGTGTGTGTTTGGCATGTGTGTGAAAGAATATGTGTTAATGTTCTCAGATTTAGTGATAGGTAGGTGTATGTGACATGGGATACATGGTGTCAAAGGGTGTATGAATGCATGTGTGTAAAAGGTTATAGGTTAACTCAGTTTATAGAAATGCATACATACATACTTACATTCCATACATGCATACATGCATACATACATATCATGTATACATACATATATTGCATACATACCTACATACATATCATAAATGCATACTTGCATTAATTCATGCACCTATACATACATACCATAGATTCATACATACATATTTGAATACATTATATACTTGTATACATTATATTCATATATGCATACTCTACATTATATTACATTCATTCCTGCATACATGCATACATATAATATATGCATACAAACTCATATATTTAACTCAAAATATATGTGAATACATACATTACATTATCTTAACACTTATATATATATTATTCATTCATATCCCATATACATGCATACTTCAGTTCAGGCATTATCCATTCACATATCATTAAGTTGCATACATATACTTATTTTCATTACATATATGTCATTCATGCATATTGTATACTTACATGCATCTATACATTATATACATTGTATACAACATGTAAAATAGAAGAGGAAAAAAATGGGGAAAAAACTGAAATGGAAAGGGAAGGAAAGGAAAAATATAAGGAAAAGAGAAAACAGTGGACATATACATGCTTGCATCATATATTTTACATTACCATACATGCTATCATTATAAATTATAATATATTATGTATACATTATGCATTCCTATCTATCATTACATGTATACCTTACATTCATATCTAGCATTCATTATATAATTTTATGTATACATTGTATATCATTCTTTCATTCATGTATTTATACATTGCTTACATACATTACATTGATTGCATTCCTACATGCTTGCATTCAACCATATATATACATTAATTTAAAGAGGATATATATCATATATATATCATTTCATTCATCTAATATATCATGTATTACATACTCTACATTCATTTAATATCCATACTACATAGGCTCATAGGTTACATAAAATGTCTATGTCGTATAGTCACTCTTCTACCTAAAATTAATGCTATACAAATTGGGCCTTTACTAAATTCTAGAATTAAAGTATATCGTAGCCCTTCATGTTAGCTTTCTGAAACTTCAAACGGATCGCATTTTCGTGTCTGAAAGCTCCCGAAATCGCAAAAATACTGAAACACATTTGTCTTTCGGACAGCTGACACTCAAATAGTTTTACAGAAAGTTCTAGAACGATTTTGGCTTTTTAAAATATATATTTGGAAATTCGATACGGTTCTTTTAAAAAAAAGGAAGATTAATCGGAGTTCTAAGCTAAAAGTTATGACATTTCTAAGTTGCTTTGGTTAATAAAAATGTGGATGAATATTATGATGAATTTGAGTTGTTTTGGACAAAAGAAACACATGTAGGCCAAGATACTTGGATACCAACATAGGTATCCAAATAAAACTCATTCTAACCATCCTAACTAAGATCAATCCACTCTCTAACCATTCTAAAACTGAATTTAAATATCTATTTAAACTATTATCATACATACATACACATGGGGTATCCTAATTTGAGATCTATCAAGTAGGACACAAGACACATATCTAAAATCCTCAAAAGAGCTCCAAATGGCCTCAAATTTGAATCTAAATAGGGTACATGTATGGGGATGGATCCTATGGATTCAAAACTAACTAATATACATAGAAAATCAATTTCGAGGGTTGATTTTACCTATTGGGAGTGGAATCCCAATGATACTCCCAAGGACACGACTCTGACACGAAGATCTTCCAAAAAGGACACTCCTCCTTGCACTTTGCTCCAAATCTTTGCTAGCACCCTCCCTTGGTAGTATGAGAAGGTTGGATGGAAGTTTTGGTGGAGGGATGTAAGGATTTGGAGATCAAATCAAAGAGGGAAGCTCTCTAATTTGGGGAAGAACACTTTGTGAAGGAAAAGAGGCAAGATGGAATAAAATGAAAGGAAGGGAGGCTAACCTAGCTATAGTGGCTAACATTAAACCCTATTTGGGCCTTGGAGGAAAGCCCAATAAGGCCTCAACTAGTCCTCTTGGTTAATTTTAAGTTAGGTTCAAGTTTGGGATCAAAATGGTTAAATTTAAGCCTCTAACTTAACCAATCTAACAAGTGGGATTAGTCTAAACTCACTAACTTAATTAGTGGAGTTTGTGGGCCATAACTAACTAATCTTGGGATCCCGTCTACAGTCTAAGCTACCCGGGTCACTAACACAAGTCGGAACGAAACAAAACTCAAACTCGACTAAACAAATCCCGTAAAATCAATATTAAAATATAAAATTCCCAAAATATTAAAATATAAAAAATAACCAAAATCATAATACATCAATTTAAATATTATTAAAATAATCTAAAATTTATCAATTAATCAAAATCCTAAATAATTCAAAAGTCACAAAATGACCAAAATACCCTTAGCCTAAAAAGTTATAAATAGTCATTCTAATCACATGGTTAGGTCCCCATGGTCATAGTTAGTCTCTAGGCTCAACAGTTCTAGGGTTCACTATCTAACACATCAAAATTATAATTCACCAATTTTAAATAATATTAAATTAATTAAAAAATTCCATAAATCATAAATTCTATTATTAAATAATAAACTTTTAAGGGGGAAGGATGTAAATCCCCTCAAAATTAAAAGAATATTTAATTAGGTTAAATATCTTATTTTGAACTTTTATTTATTTTTAATCCTATTTTTATTATATAAAATTGACTATAGTCATGATTGAGTTTCAATATGCATGTTGACTAAAAAGATGGCATGTTTAGTATAATCGGGTGCTTTGACTAGCTTGCTAGCCATGGTAGGGATGAAAAAGTCATATTTTAGTCTCTTGCATGTTAACAATTCAGTATTTGACCCAAGTTATATTTTGATTAATTAATTAGTTATATAAGCCTATATGACTTTTTAGGAGACCCTGTTGTACCAAAACTTTTCGAACTTGACCCGAATCAAACCCAAGTCTAAGTAAACATGTTGGGTATTAAATATATTAATAAATATATTTTTTATATATATTCAAAATTTTGGAGTTATTTTGGCTCAAAGGACACAAGGTTATATATAAGGAGATATCTATTTAAGTCCTTAGCTTAACTAACTAACTACCCAACTAACCACTAACTAACCTAACCACCTAACCAAGGCGACCAAGAGTAGCCCCCATGTAATTTGTCCAAAAATTAGCCCCTATATTGGCCGGCCATGCCATGCATAGAAACACAATCCTACATATGTAAACCCAACCCATAGGCCCATATATATATATATATATATATATATATATATATATATATTATATATATATATATATATATATATATATATATATATATATATATATATATCAATCTTCATAAAAACCCTAGCCCTAACACCAAAACTCTAGCCCTAACACCAAAAACTCTCATTTACCCTAGCCCTAACACCAAAAACTCTAGCCCTAACACCAAAAACTCTCATATATATATATATATATATATATATATATATATATATATATATATATATATATATATATATATCAATCTTCATAAAAACCCTAGCCCTAACACCAAAAACTCTCATTTACCACCCAAGAGCAGCCCCTTCCTCATTAATTCCGAAAATAACAGCCTCTCTTCTCTCCTTCGCCATCCTCTTCCTTCACAACACCTACCAATCATCTCCTTCCACTCAAAGTCTCACCTTTACACCATTTCTTCACCCAAATACTATTAAACCTTCAAAAAGACTCCACCTTTACCATCAAACCCATCAAACCACCATTGCCATCTTCTTCAACCCATCAAGAAGGGTTAGCAAGTAAGCAAGACAAGAAAGTTAGAATCTTTGGCAAGAAGGAGCACCCACAAGCCTTCTAGCAAAGGATTTCGGTAAGATTCTATCTTTTTTTAACTCAAACCCTATACTAAAATTCTGTAAAAAATCTGAGATTAATGTGTTAAAAATTAAATTTTGATCTCTTTTATCATATATTTTTGTCCCTAGAAGTTGGATATAGAATTGTTGAGAAATCGGATTACGGTCAAATAGTAATAAAATTTTCTTAAAATTCCAAATCTGAAATTCAGAGCTTATTTATATGTAAAATAAATTAAAATGATTTTTTTTATTATTTTAGATAATTTATAGGCATACCTTCGAAGTAGGGGCATAGCCGACAATTTTGGAAGTCGGAAACCGTAAAACTAGGTCCCGGTGTTTCATGGAACGTATGTGTTATTGAGTACGAATCTATGTGGTTTCATGAGATATTTGGATATAGTTATTATGGTTTAAATATTAAATTAGCTAATTAAGTCCTATTATAAGTTTTATGATTAAATACTTAAACTAGTTAATTAATTATTTAGGAGCATTGGATGTCGGAGGCGTGAACACAAGAGCTACATTTCATCTTCACACTGCGGAATCAGGCAAGTGCACCTTTCTATTGTTCAGTTCATGTTCTATCTTTGTTCTATGTTGTTATTATTATTATTATTTTGGACCTTAGTGGTTATATCAATACGGGCTTTTGGGTTATATTCGGGTGCATTCAACTATTAAGTTGTCTAGTATTGATAAATAGAGTCTGCCTGAGATTTATGGATTTTATTTTTATTGAGACCTGTAGGATATGACACGTGATTGACACATATAATTCCTGATACATGTGCTAGATTTCTTAATTGACTAGATTCCCTAATACCTGTAGGTTAAGATTGATGGTTGTCATTTTATTTTTCTTTTAGATGTGTCATAGGATTTGCCGTCTAGATAGAGGTCAGAACGGTAAGTTATGGATGCAACTGATTGATTCTTGAGAGTTGAGGAAAATTACAACTTGTGTGACTATGCTATGCACTTACACATTATATATATGTATCTATATTTATTCGGAGAGGAGCCTTGTTTTCTGAGTTACAGCTTCTTTTAGTTACCGTTGAGACTAAGACACGATGCTACGGGTATATGTATATTCCTGTCATGTTGCATTTACTTTGGAGATGTCTGCGCTTGCGAATGTTGTCCTCAAAACCTTACGTCAGTTTGGTTTAGTTGCCCAAATATTTACATTTACTGCACTTTAGCTTGTATATTATGTGCCTTGTTATGTCCCCTGAGGACCTGGTTATTCCTCATATATAGCTGACGAGATCTTACTCGAGGAGTATGGACCGGGAGTCTATTCTTCTTTTGTACCAGCTGTGGAAGACGAGGTTTGATCCGGATTAGTTCATCAATTATTGCTATATTTATTTTTGTCAGAGCTGTGGACTTGTAGTGACTTCTTTTATATTTTTCATTTGAGACTTGTATCGTTCATTTATTTGTTGAGACTTGTATCCATGGGTTTTCCATATGACTATTTTATTTTTCATTTGATATTATTCTAGTTTCCTTTATTCAGCATGATATGTCTTGTTACTATTTTGTGGTTCTTCGTTATGTGGATGAGGATAGTTTATGTGCCTGCCATGTGATTATTTTACAGCTTAAGATACTTTTTATTTGGTCCATTAAATTGGGTATACCTATGGAATGTGTTTGCTGGCATGACACGTGTTCTAGTCTATATAGATTTTCGGACTGGGGCGAGGCAGAGTCCAGTGGCACAAGTTTTGTCGTGATGTGATGAACGTGCCATAGTAATTTAGATTTTTGCAAAGGGGCCGATACGGTATACCATGACCGATACGTCTCAAATTCGTCGTGCACACGCAACCAATTCGAGTTCCGTCAACGCCCACATGTCCGCAACATCCGTACGCATCTTTCAATGCTCACGGGTTGCGACCAAGACGCCCGGTTTGTCGGGGCGAACCCCGTATCGAGAAATTTTAAAGTTTTAAAAACAGTTTTCTCTTGTTTTTTCCTTGATTTTTAAAGCAAATAACTTTGCGTTTACTGGATGAAAACAAAAATTGTAAAATAGGTTTTAAAGTCCTATAGGTCGTTTACAAGGGTGTTCAGGTGGTTTCCTTAATCAGCAATGGATCGACTAGATTCAATCTTCTAAAATGGATGTTCGAACTATAATCTTTCCTGTTTACGGAACAATTTTCGTCGATGTTTGGAACGACTTTCTGGACAATCTAAGGCATTATAACTAATTCTACTTGAAGGGGTTGTATAGTGGGTTAGGTTGTGATTGTACCTAAACAAGTGGTTCACAAATTGGTAGATTGTGGAAGAAAAAAGCCGTTGTGAAGTCGCCCCCAAAACTGCTTCTGCTGCTCTGTTGTAGCACTGTTGCTGCATGTTTTTACTGCGGCGCTACAGTGGCCAGGGAAGTCGGATATGGGTACGTGCGAGAGGGGTGTCGGGCTATCTAGGGTTAGGTTTTCTTCTTCTTTCTCTCGCTCTCTCGACATATATATATATATATATATATATATATATATATATATATATATATATATATATATATATATATATATATATATATATATATATATATAACCGATTCCAATATTTGTCTATGATTTATCAAAATTTTCTAGAATTTTTGATTTATAAAAAATATTTATTTTATTTTTGAAAAGCCAAATATATTTTTAGTCATGATTTGATTTAAATATTAGCCATAATTCATTTAGTCATTAAATGGCTAAATCCATGAACCGGGCTAGAGCCCATGGATTTAGTTATGAACCATGACACATGACTACTTTTCCTAACTAAATTAGTTAAGCTACTTAACTAATTAATGGTTAGCTGTTAGTCATGTCTAACTAAGCCATGGGGTTAGAAATTCCTAGAACATTCCACACCCTCTCCCAATTATTTTATCGCCCCTCTTCCCCTTACATATTACACTTTTACAACATGGCCCAAACTTAGCCTCCAAGCACCCCAACCTTATATATTGGGGCATTCTCCAATCATTTGTCACACACACAAATTTACAATCATTCACCCAATTACAATCCAAACACAACACACCCAATCCCCTGCCTAGCCAATTCCATTAGCCATTGTCCTCAGCCAACCTATTTCGGCCATCTACCGGCCTCCATCCACCTCACCATCATCACCATCCCGACCTACTGCTATCACCACCACCACCATCAAGCACCACCAACACCACTACCATCCCACCACCACAGTGGCATCACCGACCTCGCCCCGGTAGCCCGCTCCGGTCGTCCCTCCCCTGTCCTCTATGTCGAAGCCCTAGCACCACCCTGTCTCGCTGTCTCCACCACCACAACTGCCACCATCAGCCACGACTCCACCATGCCACCCGGTGCTGCCACAACCACCATCACCACCACGCCACCTACACCACCACCGCAAATTAACCCCCATCACCTACCTTACCGACCATCGCCACCACCATTAGCCGCCTTCGCCACCACATACAAATACCAGTTCGACGCGCTTCCAGATCTCGAAGTACGCTGCATAGATCCAGCCGTGCCGATGCCACCGTTCAAGCCCGACCACCGGTAACCCAGTACCGGTCTGTACCCATGGATCTGAGCCACCTCCAGCGCCAGGGTCGCCATGTAGTGCCCCGCTCCTCGAGGTCCACTATGTAATACCCACGGCTTGCTGACTCAGTCTTGAACTGAGTATTCAGGAAAACCATTGCCGGTATCGATTGATTACGGATGAAATAGAATGAACCTTTCTAACTGATAGATCAGCTTCTATTGAAATAAGTCCAATAGTTTTCGTTGGATGTTTTCTTTCGCTGCTTGGTTTTGATGAATGCATTTTTGTGTTGGTTTTCAATGATTGGTTTTCATTGTTCGCTTTCATCGCATATCGCATTCATTTCGAATCTTGAGAGAAAGAGACCGAAGTATGCTAATAAGATGTTGGTGCCTATGCAGGGGGACACATAGACATACACAGGACGTGAACGACGTATGAAGTCCCTCATTCTCTCAACTAAGATTCATCTTGGTGAGTTGCTCTAACCGGACTTGCATTTATTGTACACCCTAATAAAAATGATCTCTAGTCCACTCTGTTGCCTCGTCCCTACGATTAATGATACCACAATAACAGAAGATAATGAATTGAATCATATGCTGGATTATATGTTACCGCTTCATCTGTTTCCATATGAATAATATATGTTGCCTATGAATATGCTTCAAATATTTATATGTGTAAAGACGGACTTGTATACGTTGCTACAGCAAAGAGAATTGTCCTAAAGCTAGGAGCTATAAGCTCTGTCATAAACCAAAGCAAAGCATAAATACATGTGTTGCATAACAGTCGCCTTACAGAGTATGCATAGGTCATGGACAACTTGTATACAAGGAAACTAGATTGCTCGGGCGGTGCTGGGGGCGCCTGAAATCGCTCGACCCGGGGGAGATTGTCTAGACATTTTGAGGTACAAGAAACCTCGAGTGTTGCTTCAATGTCCAAATAGCGACGAGCTGAACCCATGTGTCCCAGCGACTAATCACGGGAAACGACCCGTGGACCAACATATAGTTAGGTGCATTTATGAAATCAGAGTGCATTGCAACCTAACAAGAGATGCGAAGTTAAATAATGTACTTTTATATCATATGCAAATTGTGCTAACCTGTCTTGTGCAGGGATGACTGTCGACGGTGGGTAAGTTGGTTATAAAATATTCTCCTGTCTTGTTTCTTATGAATTGTTAAAAAGAACCTAGACAAGTAGAAAGAGCACTAGTAAATATGTAGCTTCACATGTTGAATTAGTGCAGATATTTGTGAGTTTCGGCGAAGAGGCGCTCGCCAGTACATGATGTGTGCTGACCCATGTTGTGGGCATCCTTTTCAGAAAGCATAGGAGACAGAGGGATTTCAAGTGAGGCACTAAAGCTCGTCTAGCCCAGTAGAGCTGTGGATTGCCTCGAAGCTTCTTTTCATTTTCAGTCAAAGTTGTAAGTTTCTTTTCCTTTGAAGGTGTCTTTACATTCCAGCATGTAATAAAGGGATATCATGTATGGACATTGCGACTATTTTCAAAAGAGAGTTTTAAAGAGAATCATGTAGCTAAGATAAGGCAAATGTGAGTTTGCAAAGCTTTATACTTGTATTCTTATCAAGTTATCAATAAAAGAAGTATTTCTATTTCAAATCACTATAATAGATATGGGATATGATAGCGTGCGCTGAACGCTATAATGCATATTATAGCATATTTTGTCCGCTATATATTCTCTCGCTATAATAACCCCATGTACAAGAACGCTATAAAGTTATAGCGTTCATAAACGCTATTGATGGAATATAGCGTTCCATGGCGCTATGGACAGGTTATAGCATTTATGAACGCTATACAAGTCTTATAGCATATAAGAACGCTATAGAAAAGTAATAGCATTCATGAACGCTATTTAGTTATTATAGCGTCCATGAACGCTATAGACTTATTATAACAGTGACAAATGCTATAGAGTTTACATAGCATTTACGAACGCTATAATTTCATAATAACGTTTGAATAGCTTTTCGATGCAAATTGGTTTTTATAGCATTTTTTTTGCGCTATTATATGTGCACCAATATCATGTCAGAATGCTATTGCAGAATGCATTAGTGTAAAGAAATAATTCACATCAAAATAGTATTACATCACATCAAAATAGCATTGCAGATATACAGAATGCTACAGATATCTATTACATATACACAGAATGCGGGTATTCAAAAAATTAAATGCTTCTCGACGAATCAATCACAGAATGAATTCCGAACACAAGTAAATTCATTAATTTCACTGTCAAGAACATTCAAAATCTTTCATAATTTCTCCAAACTCAAACATTAATAGCGTAGTCAGCGTTTAATTATTTCCATACATATATCCAAAATGTTGCATATCCAAAATTTAGCTCGAACCCTTTGAGCCTATCCACAACCAAAGCTCCTCAGAAATCCTCTTACTTCATCCAACCTACACAAATATAGGGGAAAACATTAGTGTTCCTGGTTAATAAACAAGCAGTTGAATTTATCAGTTAGCTATCAATAGACTTATGTGTTGTTTCAGGGAAAAAAACGACAAGGAATCTTCCAAGAGAAAATTTTAGAAAGTATCATCCAGTAGAAAGTGCAGAGGACACACAGCTTTGGGTAAATTTTAAATATAGACCCAATCTTTGACCAAATTTAGTAAACGAAATAACCTACTAATCCTAAAATTTACCCAAATCATACCATATTCTTTTAGAAAAGTCAACATATTCTCGAAAGCAAAAGAGAACCCTTCTCGAAGGCAACGGATAATGACAATTACAAATTCATGAATAATGTATAGAATGAAAGAAAAATTAGAATTTGTGGTAATCAAGCAATTCTCCCTTATATCATCAACATTTACATGTCAAAATGAAGGGAACTTGATTTGCAAGTTACTGTACAATGTAATATATATAAGGCCAGAAAGTACACAATATATGCACCAGTTAAATATCCAGATTTGTGGTTGTAAACTCATTATTCTGATGTCCAACCAGAAAAAAGGAATTTAGATGATATCCACAGTTGAATTTACCTAGCAACACAAATATAAATTTGACATGAATAAGCAGACAGAGTGCTAGAGCAGACGTGGTCATAAACTCATTATTCTGCTCATTCTCAATGTTATAGGAATGGCTATGAAAAAGTTTGAGACTATATACCAATGGTCATATTTCGATTATTTTCTTTTGGAGGTTGGGTGTGCAGAAGAATCACAATAGTAACCAAGATGCAAATATCTTAATGATATGTTAAGTAATCAATAGGTTGGATTTGTTGAAGGAAGAGGTATCTTAATAAGATAACAATTAAAGAAATGCCATACCTAACTCTTTGTATCCTGATAGAAAATGTTCCTTCAGAAAGTTCTCCAAGAATGCTAGCAAACCATCATTTCTACTGAAGAGTTTATAAAAGAAAATTTTTAATTTGCAGGTGGATGAGAAAGTTATTACCCGATGCTTAACAGGAAAATTGCAGGTGGATGAGAAAGCTTATCATGAAAGAAAATACTGAAAGGAGCGATATACATAGGAAAATGTGTTGACAGTTAATTTAACACAAAAGACGAGGTAAAACTTGAACAATAAATAATATTTACAATAACAAATAAAATAACAAACCTACACTTAGTAAGTAGAAATGTATTGGATTGGCAAATGCTTATAATGTACGACTATTAAAGGTTTATGTATTTGATAGAAAGAAAACAGAAGAATTAAAATTAGAATTAAGATCCGGTAAGAATTTTTAATGCAACATATGCCCAATAAAAATAGATCCAACGAAGGAAAGAAACATTAAGATACAGTCTATGTTCCCTTTACTGTGCTATTTCACTGAGTCAAAGATCTTTTCGGAGATATACTGCTCCAAAAGAATTAATCAACAATTTATCTGCCAAATGATCAGCCATTTAACCAAACTAATCGGGTGGCTGATTGATTTAAAATTCCAAGTGACTATAAAATTAAGATAATAACTTGTTAGTGATGTCTAGGTCATGAACCATGTCAATCACATAAAAGTGAGACTGACAAATAAAATTCAACTGTATCATAGGCTTCTCTCAAATCTATCTTTATGCATGATTTTTCACTTGCCCTCATCAAAATCTTGATCAATTCATAAGCCAACAATTGTTGTACATCATACTTCTGCACTTATGAAAGCAGATTGATTTTTAGGAAGAAAAAAAATCTCCATGAATATACCCTCAAGTCTCTTACCCATAATCTTAGTAATTACTTTATAAATAAAGTTGCATCATGAAATGGGTCTGAAATCTTGACAGGACCCGTCAATCTTAGGAAAAAGAGTAATGGAAATGTAATTTAGGCTAACAAAATTAAAAGCATTTATTTAGACCATTACTATCCACCAATCCTAATCAACACCTGAATATAAATCCTGTAAACTATAATGGAAAATGACCAAAAATAACTTTGAATTCACAACTTATCTACATCAAACCCAAAATCTCAACATCCTCTTCTGTTTTAATAGTTTCTTGCTCTACCGTCCAGTTACAACAGTTCCACGGCCCTGAAATGAAAAAAACAAAAGCCATCAAACTCACTCCAGTAAATGCATTCACTATGATGTCTTTAACTAAAGAATACATCAAGCCAAGTAGACCATAGGGACAGAGCCCAACAATACTACAAATAGTATTAACAAGGATATCCTGTATTTAGAGAAATTAGTCGAGGGATATCTAGGTCAGCTAAGCCATATGTTTCATAAAGCTCCTCTCTTAGTTGATAACTAAATTAATTTAGCAAGTAATTAAGGTAAAAGTGTGACCTTATAGTGGACAACTATAAATAAATAGAGATTTAGACTAATCGACAATACAACAACATTGAAAAAAAATATAGGTCCTCTCCGTATCATCAAATACTCAGAAATAAATGCAACTTACATAACTGCCCCCAAAATAATTCATAAAAATATTCATGAATAATCCATCGGAGTGAGGAGAGGAGAGTAAAGAGAAGCTTGCAGCATCCCTAATGGTCTGCTTTTCATCCCCAAGCCTCTCGACGATGACAGGGAATAGGCCGTCGAAGTGCATCTTGAGGTGCTTGTTGTTAAAGACTTGCAAAACAAAAAAAATATTGTCAAGCCCATGATAGAAAGGATATGATGCAAAAAATAATAATTGTATAATTAAAGTAAGAATATGTACCTTTGGATTTGGAAAAATAAAAATGTAGTCCCTCGTATAATTTTTACCACTCTTCACATAACTCTTAATTGGAAAGAGGTGGCTCAGTTTCACCTTTAGCCAGACAGGGACAGGTATCTATCTCCTCCAATATGGCTGCAGAAACGACTGCACTAATAAAGAAAGAATGCAGAAACACAAAGTAACCACATTCAACTTTCAAAAGACCATCCAGGAGTTGCCCCGCCAGGACTGATGGAGAAAGATTTATCACAAGTCTGAAAACTTATTTTATATAAATCATCACTGCCTTGTTTAAGACAAAAAGAATGCTTATAATTTGATATTCCAGTCCTAGCTAATGGTTCTAGCTAGCTCTATACGCAAGAATGCTATTGGATTCTTGTTTGTAAAACATAAACAGCTTAAGTTTTTTATTTGAACGAAAGCCTAGAACGAGAAAGGAAGAGAAACTGCCTCTTGTGAAATTTTGTCGAACACCTTGCATTCATTGTTGAAAACAAACAAAGTATGAGTGGATCTTTTTGACGGGGTTGGATTCTACTCTCTCATCTGATGACAAAATCCCTTAATGCTATGTTATATTTTGAATGATCCTATAAAAGAAGTATTGACCCAGTTTAAATCAGTTGTGCAGTATATCTATATCAAGAAACAGAAACATATAATTTTACAAGTTTCCACAAGAGGATCGCGTCCTCCAGTCTCCCCATCCCACGTGGATCTCCACCTCCACTTAGGATCCTTCTGGTTCGGATTCGAGTTCGAGATCGATCTCGATCATCTCAGGAGGAGGAAGATGGTGGTTCTCCTTAGGGTTTTGAGAGAGGAAGGTTCAAAGGACCCATCTATAATGGGGAAAAAAAAGCAAGAAATTTTTCTAGAAAAGAAATTTACCTAGGGTTCAGATGAGCAGAAGATGATTCCAGCCGGGGGGAGGAGCAGGTTCAGATGGAGGCGGCCAGGGGGGAGGATCGGAAGAGGGAGAAGGCCAGGGAGGAGGACCGTAAGGGAGATCGGGCTTCAGAGGGTTTACGGGAGGGGGAAGAATATGTTTTTATTTTTATGGAGCTTCAGCGGGATGGGAGAGAATAGATTTGGCTAAATTATGGAGCCAAAATTTTGGAGCAAAAATTTTCAACAAAATTTAGAAATTAAACAACACATTTCATATGTCAAATCCAAACATGTTTATTGGTGGAATGGGTTTTGATATTAAACAACATTATTAATCTGTCGAAAAGGTAACGATAATCTTAGTCCGTCATTATTGGACAACTCTATATGTCGCAAGTCGTCAATTTTGGTGTAGTGCTTATTTCTGGAACCGAGGACAAATCAAGTCGAGAAAAAAAAAGTTTTCTAGAAAAAGAAAATTACCTTAGGGTTTCAAGAGAGTTCCGGGAGGGAGGAGCCTTGTTGGTGATGAAGCAGTCGTCATCTAGGTTTCCGAAGGGACCGAAGTGGAGGCGGAGGGAGTTGGCAGTGGTCTCCCAGTCGAGGCGGAGGGGTCCCCGGGGGGGAATACGACGGAGGAGGGGCAAAGTGGAGGCGGAAGGAGTCGACGATGGTCTCCCTGGAAAGCGGTCGAGGAGATTGGAGGCCTGGCCTCCTGAAGGGGAGAAGTTTTGAGAGAGAGAGAGAGAGAGAGAGAGAGAGAGAGAGGTGGAGAAATAAATCAGGATTACAGCGGGAGAGGGGAATATGGATTTGGTAAAAATTAGGGAGCCATTTGGAGCCAAAATTTTCAACAAAATTTGGATGTTAAACAACGGTTTTAATTCGTCGAAAAGGCAACAACGATTTTAATACGTCATTGTTAGACAACTTTAACTGCCGTAAATCGTCCATTTTGGTGTAGTGATTTGGGAATTTTCGTGGAGGGAAAGTTTGAGAATTTTCGTGGGGAAGTTTTGGTTCGATAATCCTGAGAGAAGGAGGGGGGAGGGTTTTCATGGACTGCTGTTCAGTTTGTCAGGTTTTGGGGAGTTGAAGGGTTGGGGAAGAATACAATAAGGTTTTTTCAAACATAAGACATAGTATTTTGCTGTGTACGGTACCAATTTAATTTCTGAATATCTAACGGACGGGATCGCCCGCTATCGAGAACGCTATAAATTATATAGCAAAACTGGATCGCTCCTATAGCAGTCACATCATGCTATAACTTATTTTTTAATATAAAATAGAAAACTGTGTTGCTTCTTCCATGATTGGAACAGTAGATAGTTCAATTGTGAGCATTCGTTTAACTTGGTTAACCGAACCGAATTACCAAATACCGAATTCGACCGAAAATCGAATAACAAAAACTGAAACCAACTGAAATATCCCGTATCGAACCAAACCGAACGGAATAAATCTGTTTGATTTTCAGTTTATTTGGTTTAACCAATATTTTAGTTTTTTTTGTCAATTTATATAGTAACTAAATATACAAAGATATATTTCGTATATATATTACTAAATTTTCTTATTCGGTTTACCAGGGGAGAGAAATTTTAGATAAAATTTCTGAAAGGTTAGTGAGATTAGTTGAAGAGTATTCTGTAGACTCATTAGCATGAATTTTTTTTACGATAAAGATTTAATCTCATTACGACGTTGTAACTTATATAGCATCCAAAATGTGCTATAGTCTTTTTTTTAATCATGTAAAATATATAGAATACGATGCTGCTCCTAATCGAACTGGATACCTTACTTTGACATATGGGCATAGCAACATAAGCAGCGTTCAGAAAAAACTATATCTTTAATAGCGTTTATAACACGCTATATAAAGTTCTGTTAACAACACTGCATAATGAATGCTATTGATAATGACATTCTAATAGCAGGAAGGCATAAACGCTATAGATAAACTGCTATTGTATGAACTTTTAATAGCACTTCACAATGAACGCTATGGATGATGATATTATAATAGCAGGGAGGCTCGAATGCTATAGATAAACTGCTATTGTACGCTCTTTTAATAGCACTGCAGAATGAACGCTATTGATGATGACATTCTATAGCAGGGAGGCTTGAACGCTATAGATAAACTGCTATTGTATGCCCTATTTGTTGTAGTGAATCTCTGTGTCCAATATTTGGTTTTCTGCAATAAATGGGTGCGTGCGTGTGTTTTTGCTTGACTTGTTATTTTGTGCAGGTACTTGGCCTTGTGCAAGCGCAACTTAGACTTGCACGTCATCATGCCTTAGCGAGGACGAACGATCCTGCGAGGATCTAGGCAAGTCGGACGACCCTAGCGGGATCGGGGAGTGACAAAGTGGTATCAGAGCACGGTTTTATATCCTTGGCCTCTTGCAAATATCGTTTTCGAAAAAGTATATATATAAAGTATTTTGATGGCTTTCAAAAAGGTCCCAATTTTGAATAATGAAAACCAATCATCGAAAACTAACACAAAAACGCATTCATCAAAACCAAGCAGTGAAAGAAAACATCCAACGAAAACTATTGGACTTATTTCAATAGAAGCCGATCCATCAGTTGGAAAGGTTCATGCATTTCATCCGTGATCAATCGATACCGGCAATGGTTTCCCCAAATAGTCAGTTCAAGACTGAGTCAGCAAGCCGTGGGTATTACATAGTGGACTGCGAGGAGCGGGGCACTACATAATAACCCACTGAAAAAAAATCAGTTCGTTCAAGGTCTGAATGATGACATTCAGTTGAGTGTACTGAACCGAGAATGTGAGTCATATCTTCAGGCCTTTGAGACAGTACTACAAGTAGAACAATTTAGCCTGACGAAGGCGTCAACAAAAGTTCAGTACAGTCGCAATCAGCCTACAAAAAGATACCACGACGGCAAGAAGAAAACAGAGGAAGATAATTGCAACATAGTAGAGTGCGGATTCTGCGGCCGTCAGGGCCATACCATAGATAATTGTCGCACGAAAACTTTAGAATACAACTACTGTGGCATGAAGGGCCACACAAAAGAAACCTGTCGTTCCATGAGCAAAGCTTGTTTCGGTTGTGGCCAGCAGGGTCACGCCGTAAGAAATTTTCAAAAAAGAAATCGAAATGATACAGAGGAGCGTGGGCCGTTGAGGGACCCACCGCCAATCAGAGACAATCCTCACAATCAACAGTTGGGGAATGCTGTCGCTACTTGCTCGCGTCTTTAATCTCTCCACCTTACTTGAAACAGATGGCAATTCTAGTGAAGGTGAGTTTATATCTTAAGTTTTGAGGACATAACTTTTTCTCAGTGGATTATTATGTAGTACCCCCGCTCCTCGCGGTCCACTATGTAATACCCACGGCTTGCTGACTCAGTCTTAAACAGAGTATTTGGGAAAACCATTGCCGGTATCGATTGATCACGGATGAAATACAATGAACCTTTCCAACTGATGGATCAGCTTCTATTAAAATGAGTCCAATAGTTTTTATTGGATATTTTCTTTCGCTGCTTGGTTTTGATGAATGCGTTTTTGTGTTGGTTTTCGATGATTGGTTTTCATTGTTTGCTTTCATCGCATATCGTATTCATTTTGAATCTTGAGAGAAAGAAACCGAAGTATGCTAATCAGATGTTTGTGCCTATGCAGGGGGACGCATATACATACACAGGACATGAATGACGGGTGAAGTCCCTCCTTCTCTCAACTAAGATTTATCTTGGTGAGTTGCTCTAATCGGACTTGCATTTATTTGTACGCCATAATAAAAATGATCTCTAGTCCACTCTGTTGCCTCGTCCCTACGATCAACGATACCACAATAACAGAAGATAATGAATTGAATCATATGCTGGATTATATGTTGCCGCTTCATCTATTTCCATATGAATAATATATGTTGCCTATGAATATGCTTCAAATGTTTAGATGTGTACAGACGGACTTGTATACGTTGCCACAGCAAAGAGAATTGTCCCAAAGCTAGGAGCTATAAGCTCTGTCATAAACCAAAGCAAAGCATAAGTACATGTGTTGTATAACAGTCGCCTTACAGAGTCTGCATAGGTCCTGGACAACTTGTATACAAGGAAACTAGATCTCTCGGACGGTTATGGGGGCGCCTGGAATCGTTCGGCCTGGGGGAGATTGTCTAAACATTTTGAGATACAAGAAACCTCGAGTGTTGCATCAATGTCCAAATAGCGATGAGCTAAACCCATGTGTCACAACGGCTAATCACGAGAAACGACCCGTGGACCAACATATAGTTAGGTGCATTTATGAAATCAGAGTGCATTGCAACCTAACAAGAGATGCGAAGTTAAACAGTATACCTTTATATCATATGCAAATTGTGCTAACCAGTCTTATATAGGGATGACTGTCAGCAATGGGTAAGTTGGTTATAAAATATTCTCATGTCTTGTTTCTTATGAATTGTTAAAAAGAACCTAGACAAGTAGAAAGAGCACTAGTAAATATGTAGCTTCACATGTTGAATTAGTGCAGATATTTATGAGTTTCGGCGAAGCGTCGCTCGCCAATACATGATGTGTGCTGACCCACGTTATGGGCATCCTTTTCAGAAAGCAAAGGAGACAGGGGGATGTCAAGTGAGACACTAAAGCTCGTCTAGCCCAGTAGAGCTATGGATTGCCTCGAAGCTTCTTTTTATTTCCAATCAAAGTTGTAAGTTTCTTTTCCTTTGAAGGTGTGTTTACATTCCAGTATGTAATAAAGGGATATCATGTATGGTCATTGCGACTATTTTCAAAAGAGAGTTTTAAAAAGAATCATGTAGCCAAGATAAGGCAAATCTGAGTTTGTAAAGCTTTGTACTTGTATTCCTATCAAGTTATCAATAAAAAAAGTATTTCTATTTTAAATCCCTGTGTCCAATATTTGGTTTTCTGCAATATGGTGTGTACGTGTGTTTTTGCTTGACTAGTTGTTTTGTGTAGGTACTTGGCCTTGTGCAAGCGTAACTTAGGCTTGCACGGCATCACATCGTAGCAAGGACGAACGATCCCGCGGGGATCCAGGCAAGACGGACGACCCTAGCTTGATCGGGGCGTGACACGCCATACCTCCGACGTCGCCCTCCAGGTCCGACCACCTCGAGCAGATCGATCTCCGACGCCCGATCTCCGGTCGGCGCCCGCTCTCCCCGCGCCCTGTCGCGCCCAGCGCCGCATGTGCAGCACCTTTGGTGAGCCGCCCTCTCGATCAGCTCTCCATCCCCTTGCTCTCTCTTCCTCTCTTTCACTCTCTCCCCTATCCTTTCTCTCTCTGTGTGTTTTAAAGAACAACAGCAAGTTCTTTGTAGGTTTTTGGTTTTATTTTGGATTTGGGCTTGGACTGGGCTTGAGCCTAGTGGATGTTGGACTGGGCTCAAAGCCCAGTAGTGAATTATTTTATTTTCCTCTAATAAATGAATTAAAAGGGCTGGGCCCAGTAACTATTGGACCAAGATTTAGCCTATATATATATATATTATATATATATATATATATATATATATATATATATATATATATATATATATATAATATTTAGCATTATTAATAATATTATCATTATGGGCATGAGCCCTATATTGTACAAGCACAAATTGGGCTTCCAAGCCTTACATTATAAATTAGTAAATTCAATTGGGCTTTTAAGCCCTATATTGTTTATGATTGATAGGCCATTAGCCATATAGTATTATATTGGACTTTTAAGGCCCAAAATATTTACTAAATGGGCTTCTAGCCCTACATTACTCGTTTAATAGTTTTATTGGGCTTTGAGCCCTACATGACTTAATTGGGTTTTGGACCCTAAAGTGAATAGTCAATTTGGTCTAAAAATTGGCCCTAAGGCTATTATAAATTTTTTATATATTGTAATCATGGGCTTCGGGCCCAAGATGTTATTTGTTAAACAAATTGGTTATAGACTTATATTACAAGTTAATGTTTAACCCCTAGTCTTTAAAAATAATATTGATATTTTCTAAATAGTAATTTTTGCCTATATGAATAAATTCCTTAATCTATTATCCTTTTCAATCAAATCACGATCATGACTAATCAAATCATTTTTCTTTCCTCTATTCTCGTGCCGACACCCAAATATGAACTTCCATATATTAAACTGGGCTATATGAACTATTCTGGACTTAATGGAACGATATGTTTCGTCTTTTAGAATCGTTTGATGCAATTTACCTTCTAAGCTATTTCCTGTCCACACAAGAATAGAGGAATGCATTAGTTTATTTTCTGTTCAGTCATGACCTGTTTTATATTGCGACATAGATCCGGCACGAGATTCTCATTATTGGTCATGACTTGTGCCTCATATCTTGTTGAGATTGTTTCATGTCCTGTGTCAGACGAAAAATGCCAAGTAGATATGTGGTCACACACATACTATCGTTAATATCTTAAATAGCGCGCACGCGCACACACACAAACACACACACACACACACACACACACACACACACACATATGTATGTATGTATATAATATATATATATATATATATATATATATATATATATATATATATATATATATATATATATATATATCACATCAATTGGAAACCTCTTCGCCAACTTCTTCTGGGGCCACTGCGACGGCAAGGACAAACATCATGAGACGAGCTGGGACACCACGGCCAGACCCACCGAGGTGGGAGGACTGGGTTTTAGCAGGCTGTTGCATGTTGTTGACGTCTACTCGATGAAGCTGTGGTGGAATCTTAGAGTTAGCCGAGGCCTCTGGGCGCGGTTCATGAAGGCCAGATACTTCAAGCATAGTCATCCGTCCATCGCTGACTACAACTGTAGATCCTTAGCGTTTTGGAGACGTATTCTCCATGGACGAAGCATCACTGAGCCTATGATCCGCCTCCAACTGGGCTCGGGCGAATCATCCATATTCTTCGAATGCTGGGCCAGGAAAGATCTCCTTCCCCAACTACCAGCAGCCCCTTCTAACAGTACTATCAGAGAGTTGTGGGATCACTCGGGCGACTGGAACCGGAAAAGGATTCGTGAATGGGTGGAAGAAGAGGCTGCTGCAACACTCCTCGACACCGATCTGAAGATCAATATAGAACCAGATGTCCTGCGGTGGTCTATTGAGCCCGGCGGATCATTCACCGTAGCCTCGGCAAGAAGGGTTGTTCGCAGAAGTAGGACACCATCCCCCATCATGGGACCTTTCTAGCAGACATGCATCCCCAAAAAATGGTATGTTCTTGTGTGGAGAGCTTTTCGCAAGAAACTCCCCACAGACGATGCCCTCAACACCATCTGATTCAGCCTAGCATTTGCATGTCATTGCTGTATGTAGAAACAATCCGAAACGGTGGACCACTTCTTCTACTCTGGGGATTTACCGACTAGGGTGTGGACAGCGCTATCTCACCGATGCAACATTAACCAGAATGGTGGGAGCTTCAACGATCTTCTGGCCAACTGGGCGAGCGCTTCCTACGGCCACCAGATCATCGCAGCCGCCATCACGTGGGTCATCTGGAAGAACCGCAACAAATACAGATACGAAGGCCACCAATACTCGTCCAACCAGCTGATCCGGAAGGTTCTTCGCCAAATTGTCAAAGTCAGCAGACATTGCATACACGGCCACGAGGACTTCTGGCAGTCCGTGCTCTCCTGATTTGTATCATCGTGCCTTTTTGTCGCTTTTATTTTGGTTGTGCTTTCTTGTAAAGGCTTCGGCATTTTGCGCCTTCTTATGAATAAAATGGGGGGGGGGGTTTGGTTTATATATATACTTCTATATACGATAGTCATAAGGCAGGGGTAAGAAAGGCAGCTAGGAAGACACGCTAATCTGAAAGGGCCAGCCCGAGCCAAGGACTAACAAGAAAGAGGAGAGACCGAGATGTGATTGCATACCTACCCGGTGATTATATATATATATATATATATATATATATATATATATATATATATATATATATATATATATATATATAAACCCTCATAATTAATATTGTATCTATTTATGCACATAAATAATAGTGATACATACTAGCATATATATAGCCTAAAAATCCCAAAAACCAAAAGAGACATTTTCTAAGAAAATGTTATCATATACTCAAAACAAAATATCATATAACAAATACATATATTATATATATATCCCTCATTTATAAAAAAAATCTTATTTAACCACTAAAATAAATACACTAATTAAATTTACACTATAATTATCTACAAGGACATCTTTGGATGTATACATGACTACATGGGCTTGGATTTAGTCGGGGCAGGTCCGGGCTAGTTTAGTACAACCAGGTCTCCTAAAAGTCAAAATTCTTAATAAATACTAATTAACCATTTATAGGGTTCAAATTACAACTTTGACTGGTTTTTCTGGTTGGGCCACTGCTATGGCTAGGCCTTCCCTAGCATGGCTAATACACTATTCAAAGTACACAACTACATTATCCGTGCCAAAATTTCTAGT
>JANAVB010000198.1:2892632-2902632 GCA_029216955.1 Iris pallida | reverse complement strand
GTATATTGATATATAGGTATATATGTAAACATATTGCTATAATCTATAGCTAGACATGTCATAGGGTAAGATATAGGTATCAAGGTATCAATTTTAGGTAACCTAGGATATATATATATATATATATAATTTTATTTTTTAACCGAAATGGATTTTATTAAAACAGAGAACAGTACACCCGAAAAAAACCCCGAGCCCAAAAAACAACACTTGGCTCAAGGGGCAATTCGAAATTCAAACAAGAAAAATGGGGGCACGTGGTCCACAGGAGGGGGCGTGGGGCCCGAGGCGTTGGACCGGGAGCGGGGCCCGAGAGCAGGGCGCGTGACCCGAAGGGCGAGGGGGAGACTCGTGTCCTGCGCGCAGGCCCGGGGATCGCTGCCGGTGCGAGACGGCCACCGGGGAGGGGGCCTCGAGGCCGGGGAGGGTCCTGGCGCCGGCGAGAGCCACTGAAGGAAGCGGGGACCATGAAGGACGGGCACGACGACTCGGCGGGGGCGAATGCTCAGCGGAAGGAGGGATTGGAGGGACGAAGGGGGACGGTGTATTGGGGCCGCCGGAGGAGGACCTGGCGCTCAGGGGAAAGGGATGAGCCCGGCGAGCAGAGGAGGAGCTCGGAAGCTCCGGAGGTGGGAAGGCCGCGAAGAGGCGTCCAGCAGCGGGCGGCGCCGAGAGAGAGAGAGGGAAGGGCCTGCCCGAGGAGGGCGGGACCGACGAGGAGCTGGGCAGGGCGGACCGACGAGGAGGAGGGGGAGAGAGCTGATCCGTAGGAGCCACGGAGGGCGTGGATGGCCGGAAGGGGGAGCCGCTCTGGCCGGAGCGCCGAGGCTGGGGCACCGCTGTCGGGAGCGCTAGGGGTAGCGTCTCGCTCCTAGAGAGAGGGCGTACACCGCCCACTGAGCAGCTGAAGGGGAGCCGAAGTGGGCCGTCGTCGCCTGGGGTTGGGCGGAGATCCAGTACCACCGCAAGGTGGCTGGATCTTGCCAGTAAGCGCCGGCCGAGGGAGAGGGAGACGGAGCTGAGACGGAGGCGGGGAGAGGAGCGGAAGGAGGATGCCACAGGAGGGGGTTGGCCGACTGGACGGGGGGCACCTCGGCCGCCTGGACGGGGACCCAGTACCACCGCTGGGTGGATGGGTCCTGCCAGTAGGCCCCGGTCGAGGAGGAAGGCGGAGCAGAGGCGGCGGGCGGGGGAGGGGGGTCTGCTGCCGAGAAGGGGTAGGGCGGTACGGAGGCGGAAGGGAGGCTCTCTGCCGCGACGGAGGAAGGAGCTGGAGGGAAAGGGAGGGGGGGCGGCTGACTGGGCTACAACCAAGGAGGACGGTGGCGCTGCGAGAGGGAGTCAGGGTGGGGGAGGAGGTCTTCGGCCACGGCGGCGGGGGATGAAAGCGTCGGAGGAAAAGCAGCATCCGTGGCGGAGGGCTCCTTGTCCGGAGGACACGGCAGGGGTGGTCCGGATTGAGACAGGCTGGTCCCCGGAGCCATGGATGCGGAGATCACCGGAAAGGCGGGGGAAGGTTGGATCGATGCGGTCTCCTCGCAGGGTACTGGAGACGACTCGAGGGAGGAGGGGCGGAGGGGGTGGTCGATCCCAGAGGAGAGAGCGACGCGACGGTGGGGATGACGACCGACAGGAGTGGTGGGCCGGGGCCGAGGATGGAGGGGCCCGGATCAGGCGGAGGGCGTCGCGCGCGGTGACGCCCACGACACCGAGGGCGTCTGTGGTACCGGAGAAGCGATAGAAGGGGGTGAGCCACCGTACGTCGGACAGACGCCGGGCGGCAGCGTCGGGGGAGAAGCGACTCCCCACGGGGGCGACGACCAGGAGGCGCCTGGCCAACCGCAGAACACGGGGAGACCGGGGGGAGGGTGGGCCTCGCCTGGCAGCGGGGCGCCGGAGAGCCGCCGGTCGCCTGTCCTGCGCGGGGAACGAAGGGGCTCCGCCCCATGGGATCCAAGCCCAGTGGCCAGCTATTATATATATATATATATATATATATATATATATATATATATATATATATATATATATATATATATATATAGGATACCATGTTTTACCTAATACTTGACATATCCTATACCATGATATGTCATAATACCTTAATTCATTAAGCATCCCACATTTTACACTACTGGCTACCTTACCTATATCCTATATAGCATAACATGTATTCTAGTATCTTATTTCTATATATTTTCTTATATATCTAGTATCTTATTTCTATATATTTTCTTATATATATACCATATTATACCTAATACTTGTCATATCCTATACCATGATATGTCCTAATACCTTAATCCATTAAGCATCCCATATTTTACAGCACTGGCTACCTTACCTATACCCTAAATAGCATAACATGTATTCTAGTATCTTATTTCTATATATTTTCTTATATATATATATATATATATATATATATATATATATATATATATATATATATATATATATATATATATATTTTTATATATATATATTTTTTTTATATATATATATATATATATATATATATATATATATAATATTTTCTTCTTTATATATATATATATATATATATATATATATATATATATATATATATATATATATATATATATATATATATATATATATATATATATATATTTTATATATATATATATATATATATAAATATATATATATATATATATATATATATATATATATATATATATATATATATATATATATATATATATATATATATGTATTTGTATTTGTATAAGTAGTTAAAGTAATTCTAAGGGTAAAAATAAATATCTTAGTAGCAAGGTAAGCTATGGATATGCATAGGATATCAAGGGTATAATATTTTATATGTATTTTATATATGTATCATATAGATACCAATATTATAGGATATATATATATATATATATATATATATATATATATATATATATATATATATATATATATATATATATATATATATATATATATAGTATAAGGGGTATATTATACCATGTGGATATGATATGGACGTATCTTAGTGGTACGCATGTAGGGTATATGAATATATATATACTATATGGATAAGGGATAACTTAGCACCATAGATAAGTGTACATGAGTATAGACTTAGATATCCTAGTAGGATAATTACGTAGGTACATGTTATGTATAGAAAAATATCTATATGACTATCAATAGGGGTATAATGATACCATATGGATATTGATATATGAGTATAAGATATGGTATGGATATTGTTAGAGGGATAGATACCATGGGTATGGGGGTATATAGAAATATGGTGTATATATATGCTAGGATGAAGGATATTATAGATATGGGTATATATATATTGATATATTGATATTTATGCATATAGGTAATTAAGGTAATTCCATGAAAATAGCATATAGCTACATATGTATATCCTATATGTTAAGGATATGTAAGGGTATTGGTCAAGGTAAGTAAGTTACTAAGGTAATGAATAAATGGTTAGGGATATGGGTCTATAGTAGGATATATGTATATTATATAGGTAAAAGATAAATATTTAGATATTGGTAAAGGACATATTGGTATATGTTATGGATAGGTAAAGCTAATGGCATATGTAATAGACATTGGCTACATCCATAGATATATAAAGGATAAATTGGCTATGGTAATCCTAGCTAGTAGGTAAATAGTAGAGATGTAAGATATATGTATTGATACTTGGTTATATAAGCTATATGGCTAATACCTTCAAGGTATGGACCTAAAAACAAGGTATTGGCTAGGTACGGACTAAAAAACCTAGTTTAGCCAAGTTATTGATCCTAGAACTAAGATATTGACTAATAGTTAATATATTTGAGATACTGACTAAGATATTAGGTAAATGTGTGATACAGGTTAAGATCGAGATAAGCTAAATAGCTATAGACAAGGTATTGCTAGAAATTATATGTAGAAGTAAATATAAGGGTAATATATACTAGAGCTTATTAGTATAGCCTAGAAACCTAAGTATGACCTAGTTTTGACTAGTTTGACCCTAAAAGTCAACCCTTTAGGCAATCTGACCTAGTTTGACCTTAGAAGTATGGTATTAACCTAGTTTGGCTACCATAATCTAAAATTAACCTATAAACCATATTTTAATTTAGATATCAATGTTTATCACACTAAAAACACCAATTGACATTGTTATTTCATATTTTGTTAATTGTGACTCTATTTTGGATATTGATCCTCTCACATTGCTTAGGATGACAGACGAGTATATTCTTTGATAGTTTCTATTATCTAATATTTGCTATAATTCATGTATTTAGTGATGTTCTACTTGATTCCTGACATGATGGTTACAAAATAGTCGTTATGGTTTCTGTCTTGATATACATATTGTTTCTCACATTCTATTGTACACATCGATCACCATGCTCATGTATTGACACCATATTATACTATTGTGGATAGCCAACATTCTTTAACCGTATGATTGTGTCGTACTATTGTGCTATTATGGATAGCCAATCCTATTGGATTGAGCCGTACTCTTGTACTATTGTGGATAGACAATCCTACTGGATTGAGCCATACTCTTGTACTATTATGGATAGCAATTCCTATTAGAATAAGTCATACTATTATGCTATTATGGATAGCCAATCCTATTAGATTGAGCCGTACTATTATACTATTATGGATAGCCAATCTTATTGGATTGAGCCGTACTACTGTGGATAACCAATCATAAGTTATCTGTATGATTGAGCCGTACTAATATGGACATTATTATTGATAGAACACTTGTTGGAAATGATGATTCAAATACATTTAGTTCAGTTTCTTTCTTGTTTATTTCATAATCATTGCAATGCTCTTTACTGCTATATCTTTTTCATTCTTATTACATGACATGCTAGATAGTTATATTATAGTTCTATATACTCATCATGTATTACACTCGCTATTACTGCTTTATTGCATTCATCATTTAATTGGAACCACTATTAGAGTTTGTACTTCGGTCCAACCCTGACTGGAAAATATTTTTCCAGAGGATCTTGAGGACTTTTGTCCTACCTATTATGGACCTGGTGTAGATGAGGGCTACCTGCAGGAGGAGCTAGCACAGTAGAGATGACTCCAGTTGATGTATCCTAGTCAACATTAGTATTTTGTTGTGCTGAATTTGTACTAGACTTTGAGATATTGTATGTTTCCATTTTGTACTTATGTGGATGTGGGGATATTTAGACTCTTAGTCTTTGACATGGTTTTTGGATATATGTTCTAGACTGTTTTCGAATTATATTTTCATATTTTATATCAGTATCGTGTCATTTATCTTCCTTATAATTTTGTGATTGAGTATGAGTGTTATGTCCTCCATATGGAGTGGAGATACCATTGGCAGGTTTCATATATTATTGTGTGAGATGTATTAGATTGTATAGTAGACCTAAACAACATTTTACCACCGATGTTGCGGCGTATGCTGGACGTACCCACATACTTGTGCCCTTATTCCGGGTGCGGGTTATGACAGCGGCAGACCAACAGCGGCCCAGCGGTAGCAGTAAAAATAGTAGTAGTAGTAGTACCAAGGTGGGGAGTAGAGGAGATGAATAGAAGAGTGAATGGAGGGGAAGAGAGTGGAGAGTGAAAATGAGTGGGGAGAGGACAAAAAAAAGAATATGATGGAGAAGAATTGGCTTTTCTCCTGATGATGGGCTTTTTACGAGGAAAAAGTACTAAAATGCCCCTTTTGGTTAGTCATAAGTTTTATGAAACATGTGTCCAAAGCTTCTTTCCATGAATGACAAGTAGCTTGTTTTGTTGGTTGGTAGGGGATAAAATATGTAAATTAAAAATTGCACGAGGTTTAAGAGTAATAAAATTTTAGTATTATGGAGAATATATATTTTATATATATATATATATATATATATATATATATATATATATATATATATATAAATATATATATATATATATATATATATATATATATATATATATATATATATATATATATATATATATATATATACACACACATACACACACACACACACCCAATATGAAAAGGAAATATAATATATATAAATATTATATATATATATATATATATATATATATATATATATATATATATATATATATATATATATATATATATATATATATATATATATATAATAAAAATAAAATAGGCTATGACACTCTACCCACCTTATTTAAATTTCGTGCTCAGAATTTAGAAGAAAGCAAGAAGGTTGGAACTGCAACTACTAAAGTTTACCTTGATCCTTGAATAGATAGGGATATTGTTGTCGCATCTCTTCTTATCTTTCCCAAGTAGATTATCTAGATGAGTCCTTGTTCCAAGACTCTGGAACCAATGAGATAGTCTTATTTTTAAAAATCTTCTGTCTTCAATCTAAAATTTCCACTGGCTTCTGTTCTATGCGCAAAGTTTGACCCACTGTGAATTCAGAATGATCTAAGATGTGACTGAGATCTGGCACATATTTTCGAAGTTGGAATACATGAAAGACATCATGAACTCCTTCCAGAGAGGGTTGTAAAGCCAGTCGATAGGATATACTCTAACTCGTTCTAGAATATCAAATGGGCCTATATATCTTTGACTTAATTTTTCTCTTGTTCCAAATCTGATAGTTCCCTGAGTTGTCAAAATCTTGAGAAATACATGATCACCAGCCTTGAAGTCAAAGTTTCTTTGATGTTTATCAACCCATATTTTATGTCTGTCTTACACTGCTTGAAGATAACTCCAAATTGTCTTGACCTTGTCTTAGTTTGAGTAACCAGCTCTGGGCCCAAGAATTGACCTTCCCCTACATCACTCCAACATATTAGAGATCGGTATTTTCTTTTATACAAAGCTTCAAATGGTGCCATTTTAATGTTGGCCTGATAGTTGTTGTTATATGAGAACTCAATTAAATACAAAAGGTCATCCCAGGATCCCCTGAAGTCTAAAGTACAAGCTCTTAACATATCCTCCGGGATTTAAATCATCATTTCAGACTAACCATCAGTTTGTAGGTGGTATGCTGAACTGTACTTTAGACGAGTACCGAGACTATCTTGCAGACATTTCCAAAACTTGGAGGTAAATCGAGTATCTCTGTCTGACAAGATACTCACAGGTACCCCATATTGACTAACAATGTTTTTCGTATACATATCTGCTAGGAACTTGGTAGGTTGGTCGACTCAAAATGGCAAGAACCTTGCAAATTTTGTAAGCTTGTCCACAATTAGCCATATGGCATTATTATCCCTTCTTGTTCTTGGAAGCCCGAATACTAAATATGTTATAATATTCTCCCATTTCTATTCAGGTACAGACAAGGTTTTGAGAAGTCATGCGAGTTGATGTTCGGCCTTTACTTGTTGACATACCAAACATTTTGACACGAATTTGGCTTTCTCATGTTTCATTTCGTGCCATCAAAAATTCTGCTTCAAATCCTTATACATCTTCGTACTACCAAGATGAATGGAATACTGTGAGCTATGCGCTTCAGACATTATCTCACTCCGGAGTTCTCCATATAGCATACAGAAATATTTATCGAACTTCAAAGATCCATCAGGATTCATAGTCAATCTGGTTTTTTTCAGCCTCAATTTGTCTCCATAGTCTTTGCATCTTCACATCATCCTTTTGTGCCTCCTTAATTCTTTCTATTAAGGGGGATTGTATCTGTAAGTTTTTCTAGATCCCATCTACTACTGAACATATCACTTCAATTCACATCTACCTCGGATCTTCCAATATTTCGGTGTATTATTAAAGAAAGCTCTACTTAAAGCATTAGGTACTTTATTTGCCTTTCCTGGATGATATTCCAATTCCGAATAAGTTCAAAACTCAAACCCAATGACCCAAAATATTAATAAATGTCCAAAATATTTACTAATTAAAATATTGATTAACTAAATATAAACCAAATCTTAACTAATATTATTAGCTAAAATACTAATAAAAATAATTTACAAATCAGCCCAACAAAACCACTTATTGTTATAACCCAAAGCCCATGGCCTGTCGGCCTGGCCCTAACCCAAAATAAAGCTAACACAAATAAAAGCCAAATCTCCAAAGCAAAAGAAAAATAATAAAGAAAAAATAAATAAGACAATATAAATTGCTACTATTCTTATCATAAGAGGGAGAGAGAAAATATCACGACCCGCACCCGCTTTTCGGATGCAAGCTCATGAGCAAGCCAGCTACGTATCGAGCAGACTCCAGCCCCTCTCGAATACGTAAACGCTGTTAAGACTATGGTATACTGCCAATTCATGGCATACAAATCTATATCTCAAATCTACAATAAGTATACGAAACATGAATGAACACTACGTGTCGTAGTCTGCAACCCACTAGCATATATGTCCGATGAGACTCCAAAAAAAATAACAAGAGTCTCTAAACTAAATCAATAAACAGGATAGCTCATGATAAGGGATGTAGAGCACGAAAGGATAGCAAACATAATAATGATACCTGAATCCCACAAGAACTGCAAATCCTCCGCCATCCAGAACTACTAGCTAACTCCATGCAATCGCTAAACCTGAAGAGATCATCAGGTCCTCAGAGAACATAGCAAGATACATAATATATATGTCTATCTAACAGTTTTATCATGCGTAAGAAAATAAACAAGAAAAATAGGAACACGACAAATGACTACGAACACGAACACGAACACTAGAACAATTACGTGTAAATGAACTGCCGAGCGAACAATGAACACGAGATCAATGGAAGAACCAAACCCTCATCCCGAGTGTGGACTCACGGGTTTGAACTAAGCACTAACCCTCGTCCCGAGTGTGGACTCTCTGGTTAGTACTAACCCTCGTTCCGAGTGTGGACTCTCTGGTTAGTTCACGACAAAGCACCCTCGTCCCGAGTGTGGACTCTCTGGTACAAGTATAACATCCTCGTCCCGAGTATGGACTCTCTGATGTAAACACCCTCGTCTCGAGTGTGGACTCTCTGGTGCAAGTCAAGTCAAGTCAACACCCTCGTCCCGAGTGTGGACTCTCTGGTGTAAATAATCGACATCCTCGTCCCGAGTGTGGACTCACGGATGTAAACAGATCAAGAAAAACACCCTCGTCCTGAGTGTGGACTCTCTGGTGCCAAGAAAACAGTATCAAGGATTTAGCAGTTCAATTACACGTACTTGTTCTATGACACGACTCAAGCAAGGTACTGACGAGAAACTTCAAGTGTGAACCACAAGACCAAACATGAACACGACTATAAGCAATAAAAATAACTCTACATAATATAACACAAAAAGTACATGTCCATAAACAATCAAATGACTGAAAAATGAAAGAAAATGCATGTAAATAAAACTGTAGAGGAAGGCAAGGTATACTTGCCTGGAGGTTGCACGCAGATCCAACAACAATATAGTCAACTACCAAGCCATAAAGTCCAAGTCATCACAACTGTCTCCGAAAGCAGAAACAAATATTGCCAATATTCTTAGAATAGTCAAATTAGCTAGGATTGCCTGTTCTTAAGTCCAATTCTGGACACAGGGATAAAACGGTAATTTTGGGCCAAAACGATGTCCGCCGTTGGACCCGCTTTGCACCGAAAAATATGCCAGAGTCAATGGTCTCTAAAGTCGTCAAACTATATATCTACGGATTCGTTTTGATGATACAAACCCAACGGTATGTCCAATTTTGGATTCCGGTAGGCCGTGCACAAAATCGTCCGTTGAATCGGATCGTGGGGCCCGCAAAACGGCGATTCGATCAACTATCTCAGAATTGGACCAAACTTGGCATACAGGACCAGAAAAACGATACAGTCCTATTGGCGTAAGTTTCGTTTCGATCTGACGAGTGTGTAGAAAGTAATTGAAAATTTTGTATAGAGGCCGATACGGGAAATTTTGACGGATACGCATCAAATTCGTCGCGCACACGCGACCAATTTGAATTTCGTCAAAGCCCA
>JANAVB010000198.1:2832632-2890132 GCA_029216955.1 Iris pallida | reverse complement strand
GCCAGGCCGACCTGGACGGAAGCAGCCAAGTCGCCGGGAGGGGGCGAGGGCCTGGATGGGCGGGAGGGAGCCGGATGTCGCCGAGAATGGCAACGCCTGCGGCACCGAGGGCGGCGTCTGCTGGGAAGAAGACGGCGCCGAGGTGGGAAGTCCCACGGAGCCCAGGCGGGCGGGAACCAGGCGTAGCCCGGCTCGGAGACGCCGAACGGGAGGCCGGCTGGAACCCCCATCAGCTGAGGTCGGGCACTGGGGAGACGAAGAGGGGGGATAGGGGGCCTCCGGTGGGGATAAGGAAGAACAGGGTGGCGGCGGCCGGGCCAAGGAGGCCGGCCGGCCAGCCAAACCACCCGGCCGCCGGAGGCGGGGATGGGAGCAGAGGGGCTCTCATTCTTCCACTAAATATATATATATATATATATATATATATATATGTGTGTGTGTGTGTGTGTGTGTGTGTGTGTGTGTATGTGTGTGTATATATATATATATATATATATATATATATATATATATATATATATATATATATATATATATATATATATATATATATATATGGTATAAAAATCCTAGCAATGTAGAAATACATCACAAAAGAATGTTTATCCTATTATAAAATAATTAATAATTTAATATCAATAACACATATTATATATGTACATTTATATAACAATTTTGTCGCAACATATTTACTAGCCCACTAAATAAAATATGAAATATTTACTTGTATAATAAATGCATACCTACATGGACATTTTTGGTCGCGCTATATGTTTACATGGCCTGGGTTTGGTTCGGGTTAAGTCAGGACTATTTTGGTACAACCGGATCTTCTACAAATCAATAAATTAATTAATAAATAATTAAACCATTTATAGGGGTTAAGTCGCTACTTGGTCTGGTTTTCTTTGTTAGAACACACCTATGGCTTGGCATTCCCCTACCATGGCTAAACACTAGTCAAAGCACGCCACTTGCACTATCCGTGCCATGATTCCTAGTCGTCTGATACTTTAAAACTCAACTATGGCTAAAGTCGTCTACCGTAATAATTAATTAAAAAATTATTTATAAATTCTAAAAAATCACCATTTAAATCAAATAAATAAATAAAAAATATTTTAAAAAATTTTTGGGAAGGGGAGCTACAGAAAAACATTTTGGAGGGAAAGAGAGTTGAAAACGTGAGCGAGAAAGAGAGAGAGGATGTGAGAGTGCTCAGCTCGAGGCTCGATAAGGAGACCTTCACGCCGGCGGCGAGGGAGCGGTCGAAGATTGAGATCCGTGGGAAGGAGGAATACGACGCCTACCTCTGTAGCTCTGGTGACTAGAAGGCTGCACCGACGACACAGCTTTTAGCGGCCAGATCCACCGCGAGTGGGCGGCGCTTGGCACGACGGGGCAGCCGAGAATACGATGCCGAACACGAGGTAGAGGAAAAGTGAAAAGGTGCTTGATAGAAGTGGCGTGTACGGAGAGGTTTCGAGCTTGCGCGCTGGATCTGAGGCGCAGGGCTATACGGGGACGGCAGTCGAAAAGATGATTGGGGTTCGCTGGCGAAGATGTCACGGCGGCGGAGGAGGTAAGTAGAGTTTCTGTTTGGTGGCAGTGATGGTGATATATGGTGGTGGCGGTGCTGATGCTAATGGTGGCGACAATGTATGTGGGCAAGGGAAAGAGGAGGCGGTGCACAGTGTCGGGTGGTTGTGGTGTGGTATTTATCGTAGTGGGGTTGATAACGACAATGGGGAAGCTGTAGGGTTGATGATGGCCAAATTATTTAGGTGGCGGTGGTCGTAGTGGTAGTGTGCCGCCAGTTGAAGGTGGTGGTATTGGCGAGTTCAGGGGACAAAGATGAGGGCTGGTAATTGGCTGGAGAAGAATGGTGTGGGTGGCAGCAAAAGAGAAATTAGAGATGCTGGACAGGGGACGCGGCGCCACAGCGACTGGCTGTGGGTCTTGGAGGCTGTGGTGGCGCTTGGTGGCTTGGCGAGTTGAAATTAGGGTTAGGGTTAGGGTTCAGATTAGGGATTGGGTGTGTCGAATTTGTCCGACACAGCAGGAAAATTTTGGAAATTAGGATTAGGGATTTGGAGATTTAGGGACGTATCCGGTGTGTCGGACATGGATAAGAGAATGTAATTATAATAACATTAAAATAGTGGAAATGGTTTATAGGATATGGACACGATGCACGATACGATGATGTCTATAATGATTGTGGGATTTGTGGGGAAAAAAATAAAGGAAGGACTTACCTTTATATAGGAGATGGATCTCCTAGTTAGGAAAGGATTAGTATGAGACTCATCTCAATGTATCGGTATTTATATACGGATACATATTTTTATGCAGTATTTCGTATTTTTTTGGTTTTCGGAATGCTTTAAATTTTTTTTCAACTAATAGATTTTCTCCTTGACCAGCATACCACCAGTATACCAGTGTATACCGATGGCATACTTGTCACTCCCATTTTCTGTTATATATATTTTCAGTATTCGTGTACGAAATTTTGACATTTGTCAGGTGACCCATATTTTGACTTGTCTTTTTTAGCCTTATCTTGGTTTAATCTTGACTTGGTTTTATTTGGTTTGGTTCAACTTGGCTTGGCTTGCTTGGTTTGGTTAGGGGTTGAAATGAGAGGATTTTGTATAAAAACTAATTTCTCTCTCTCTCTCTCTCTCTCTCTCTCTCTCTCTCTCTCTCTCTCTTCGTTACTTCTCATTTATTTCTTCATTTTCTTCTTCATTTACTCCTCCCCCAACCCTAGGCAAGTACATCTTGCCAAATCTTGAACATTATTATTTTGCCTTTTTTTTATTATATTCTCTTCCTTGTATGATTCTATGTCTTTTTAGAACTTGGAGTTTTTGGTTTTAAAGTTTACATTTTTGTAGACCTAAGTTTGTATTTTTTTTTGTTTTTTTGGTTTTGATCTCTTAAACTTTGTTATTTTCGAAATCTAAGGGTTCCATGTTGTGGGGAACTTCATTCTACCCAATTTTGGCTTCTGAACCACTTGATTTCGATTTATTTTGAGTTAGTTATGCCATTTTTCGTATTCATGGGTTCCCCAAACCTTTTGATGATGTCGGGACGATGAAAAGTACCACGCACAGCGTTCTCGCCGTGCACCGTGCTTACGACGTGGGCATTTTTGCCCGTGCGCACAGCGCATCTCGCGTGTCGCACGCCCGCGCAATTTTCTACTGTGTGCCTACGCGCACCTTGTGTCGTGGGCATTTTTGCCCGAGCACGCAGCGCATCTCGTGTGCCGCGTGCCCGCATGATTTTTTGCCGCGCGCCCACGCGCCGTGCTTGCCGCACCTTACGCCATGGGCATTTTTGCCCGACGCCGCGTGCCCGCACGATTTTTCGTCGTGCACCCGTGCACCGTGCTTGCGCGCACCTTGTGCCATGGGCATTTTTGCCTGCGCGCGCAGCGCATCTCGCGCAACGCACCCCCGTGCGTTGTGCTTGCGTGCACCTGGCACCGTGGGCAGTTTTGCCTACACATGCAGTACGTTTTGCACACAGTGCACATACTGTACGCCGTGCATGCGCGCTTCGTGCACCGTGGGCAGTTTTGCTCGCACGCAGCGTGTCCGTGCACGGATTGCCTTGAATGGTTGTTTTTGCTTGGCGCAGCGTGCCCGTGCGCGGATTGCCTTGAATGGTTGTTTTTGCTTGTTTAAGCTGTTTTGTAGCTAAAATCTTAAAGAACTCAAAATATAAAAGTTGTAGATCTTTGTTTTGGCTTCAAGAATCTTCCTTTTTTTACTTTAATTGGAGTTCATATGCGACAGATAGTTTCAATCACAGTTTTAGATATTCTTTGCATGTTTTTTATATTTGACCTAAAATACGACGATCCAACTTGATAACTTGTTAGTATTGAACTTAACTTGAAGATGACTACATGATCTCATCTTGATAATCTAGATAGTGGCCCGTCGTGGCGCACCCATTTTACATGTCTACTTTGCTTACTAGATAGTAGCCGTCGTGGCACACCCATGCTATATGTCTTTTTTGCTTACTAGATAGTGGCCCGTCGTGGCGCACTCATGTTACATGTCTACTTTGCTTACTAGATAGTAGCCGTCGTGGCACACCCATGCTATATGTCTTTTTTGCTTACTAGATAGTGGCCCGTCGTAGCGCACTCATGTTACATGTCTTTCTTGCTTACTAGATAGTAACCCATCGTGGTGCACTCTTGTATTTATTTTTGCTTGCTTACATGATAGAGGCCCGTCGTGGCGCACCCATGTTACATGTCTTCTTTGCTTACTAGATAGTGATCCGTCGTGGTACACTCTTGTACATGTCTTTTCTTGTTTACATGATAGTGGCCCATCGAGGCGCACGCTTGACCAGTACTCTTGATATGAGAAGTAAATCTAACATGACATGTAAAATTTGAATTGTTGTTGCGACAGCCAATCCTGAGTTGTTAAGTATAATCTTGTTTTGATACCGCGGTTGATTTTCTTGATTGTGATTGTACAAGCTACTTGTCTCGTCTTGCATCATGTCTAGGACATGGATTCCTGGTTACCACGGTCAGAAATTCATCAGAAATCCGACTAGGTTAAACGACTACATTGATCAAGTAGTTCATATAGAGAGATTTTTCCAGTTACAGGCGATCCCGTTATCCCAGCCATACCAATAGACTTGCAGTCAGTCGTTGAGTAGGGCACATTTCCAGCACACTGTCATGTGTTACACTCTAAGTCATCTAATAAATTTCATAATTCTTTAAATCTCTTGTAACCTTGCCTGGATAATCTGGATAGTCTGCAGGGCTTGTAACTATGGGAATATCTCATTGCATCTTGGTAGTAATTAGGATTGTAATAACCCTAGTTAGCTAATGTATCAAGCCGTACTTATTGCTTGGCCGTAATTGATGGATGGAGTCCAGTTCAGTCTAGTTTTCTCTAGGCAGTGTCTGTATATGTTTATTTTAGTACATTATTGTTTATGCTACTAAGTTCTGTTTAGGAGAAAGGTTACAGCTGCGGTCCTTGTTTGGTTTACGGGTTGTAACTTGGGTTCCGGAATAGTTCTAAGTCATCTTATCATTTGTCGTTCTATATAGTTCTAACATGCTCACATGTCCCAGTAATCTAACATGCTCACATGTTCCAGTTATCTAATATTCTCTCATGTCCCAGTTATCTTACATGCTCACATGTACTATTTCTCTACATGCTCACATGCTCAGTTTATCTCACATGTTCACATGTTTTCGTTTACCTTATGTATCCATAGTTTACATTATGTCACATGTTATTTACCCTCTGCTCCATGTTGTTTTGCTTATGGTCTTTTCTATTCTCGGAATAAGTGCATTGGTAGTGCACGAGACTCAATCTGTATTGATTTATTTCCGTCTCTATCCATTGCTATGTTAGTTATTGCTAGTTTTAGTTCATAATTTGGCCTCCTTTGGTACTTGCTATTGGGGGTGTGACCCTATTGGTTTTGTTTGGCTAGATCTGATAGAGGAGTCCGGAGGATCTTCTGTACCATCTACTCGACGGTGACTACCCGGAGCACCAGAGTACTTTAGTGGATTTTCTATTTCATTCTTCCACTAGTTATATACATTATTCTTTTGTGGCGTTCAGCCTCCGAGCACGTGTTTAGCTTGTGTTTTGGATCTTGACATTTAGCCTACGGCCTAAACATGATTTACGTATTCTAGACTATAGCTAGAGCTTATCATGTATGACTATTACTCTTGCTAGTTCTTCATTTTGTATTACTAGCTTCATGATCACTGATATATAATAGTTTGGGACGCTTTACTATTTTATATTCTAGATGATCATACTTCTAGTACTTTGCATATTTGCCTGTGATTGAGATACCTAGGACTCTTCACCTAGGATTGACTGTTGGATTGTAGAAGTAACTCCCATGTCTCTACAGCTTATACGTTATTTCGGGGTACTGAAGTACTTTGGAATACGTATCTGGCCTGGTCCGTCCCTACTTGCCAGTATTCTGGTTCTGGGACGTGACATATGTTTTAGTGGTGGCCCATACAAGTCTGATTTATCAGATATGTGGGGGTTACTGATATTTGGATATCTCAGTCATAATTCTCCTTTATTGATATCTTTCGTATTATTCTATATCTCTTATCCTTTGACTGATATCTGCCTTGATCGTTGATCTTTCTTGTTCCCTCGATTTGATCCTTGTGTCCTTTAACTTTCAGGGGCATTATTCTTAATTCTTCTGATCATCTTGTTTGGGTTCTGTCGATGGCAGGTCAGCAATCTTCTGTTATGTCAGTTTTAGAGGATCAGTCTCAATATTCAGGACCAGAATCGAGAGTCGACATGAGGGCAGTGATGTTCGTCCATCTCGATCAGCCAGTTGTGCTCGTAAAATCAGTATTTCTAGTTTGGACATAGTCTCATCAATCAGTAACAGTGATAGATCATTATCCAGACGAGGCATCGCTAGATTCAAGGCATCCTTTATCACCAATACAGTCAACAGTCCGAACAGAGGTAGTATCAGATCATCCCGATGTGTATGCATTCCTAGGGATCATGAAGGAAATGATGGAGTCACAGCAACAACGAGATCTCGTTCTACAACAGAGTATCCAGATGTTGATAGAGCGTAGTAGGCAAGAAATACCATATGTATTTTAAGCCGAGGACTTACAGCTAGAAAGAGTGCAGATTGGAGCCAGGCAGTACCAGTCATCTAGTCAGTCAACATATCGAGCTCGACCTACCGTAGAGGCAGTACAAGAGCACGAACATATAGTCAGGAGGACTGCATCCAGAACTGAGGGTCGTAAGAGGTACCATGCACCCGTGTCAGGCTTTCCACCTCGATATCACTCACCAGTACCAGCATACCAACATCCATACCAACACCAGGAGTTACCAGTTGTATGTTTGTTCTGTGGAAGGAGAGGGCACAATCTGTTAGGGTTATATACTAAAAGCATTACTTTTGCATTAAATTTATTTTCTTAAATTTTGAATGAGAATCATATGGACAAATGTTTGCATATTGTATTTGTTGCAAGTGTTAATGCAAGTGTCTGATATTCTATATTATAGATAATATGGGCAAATGTCACACAGAAGATCATATTATCAGTTCCCTATGGAATATATAAATAGTTTAAAACCTAGATAGACTTGGACAATCCATTGGAAAGGTTGTAGTATAATATGGTATTAGTCTATCTTGACTATAGGTTTACACTAGTACACTTTGTGTGTATTGAACATGACCACTTGAGGTTGTTCTCTTTGTAGTGACTACATAAGAGAACAAATACCTCTGTTATTCTGGATGCTTGTGCTCTTAATCCGGATATAATAACAGACATATATATGCAGTGTGTATTACTTTGACTCATAAAAGAGTGAGATTCATTATAGGTCAACAACCTCTATGAATTGGTTAATAATATTGTATGTATGATGGGTTGTTATTATAAAAGGAATCCATCTTCCGATACGTCGGGTTGATGATGTCCCCTTAAGGAGCTCATAAGGATTGTCAAATAAACCCTGTAGGTGGATTATATCCGACATGAAAGATAAATTTGAGTGGTACTACTTAAGGATAAAAGATGTCAATCAATATAGTTGTCAGTAACTTAATTTGATCGACGGACATTCGATATCTTAACATGGGGAGCCTAACGAGCATATAATAAAAGGAGCCCATAATCATAATTTCGGATTAGGAAGGTAGTACAACAATAGCTCTCTAGTGGACCGAGCTATTGTTAATGGACATGGGTTGTGTGTTCGGGCTGAACACAGGATATACAGATCCGTTAGGAGACCTAACCCTAATTTTTTCTGATGGTCCCTGCCGTAGCCTTATATATATCCTCTATTCTCTGGCCATCATAATCTCATCAGAAATAAGAAGCTCTTCCTCTAAATTCGTGATTCACGTAAGAAGAGAAGTGGAGGCTGCCAAGAAAAAGTAAAGGTTGGGAGATCACCGTCCATACGACGTCTAACCCGAGGAAGGAATATGTACAGAAGATCTTGGGGTCGTGACTGCTCGAGATTACTAGGAACCGTTTTTTTCTTCCCGCCGTAGGTATAATTCGTGAACCCTACTTTCCTCCTATGAAGGATTAGAACACGTTTATATATGTTTAACTTTCTATCGACCAATATGCACACCAAACTAAGGATCCTGGGAATCCCCAGTTCCATCACAATCATCTTACTTGTCGAAGGGCTAACATTCTATGTTTGCCATGTGGATCACCAAACCACATAATAGGGATTTATCCCTGGAGGAGTTAAGCTGGATCTTCATCCTTCCAGCCTACAGTTACCCAGTTCGGGGTACCAACACCAGTTCAGCAGAAGCAAGCTCAGAGGCCTTCATCGATACAGTCCCATATATTCCAGCAGGAGGGGTCTTAGCAGTATATACAGGCCCATGCTCAGAGACAAAGAGACCAGCAGTATCAGGTGGAACAAGAAGTATGTACCTATTGTAGCAAGAAAGGGTATCTCAGATCAGTTTATCGGGCGGCCAATAAGCGATGTTTCTATTGTGCAGCGGAGGACCATTCAGTTAGCACTTGCCCCTATCCGACAGCTCGGGGATGACCAACTACACCAGATGTACCACCTCAGTCCTTTCAGTCACATCAGTCATCACTCCCAGCAGTGGATGAGTAGTTAGGGCCAATACTAGATGTTCAACCATTGTCACAGTATCCTCCGCCATCGAGAGCTCAGAAGGTCAGGCAGCACAGAGCATAATTGTATGCACAGTCTCAGGGGCAGCTCTAATATCTGTATGAGGGTAGTACTAGGAAGTCTCAGGTACCATCTTTATGGTCTTCTTTCAATTATGCCCTTTTGATTTATTCTTCAGTAGAAGGCCAGGTAGTGACAGTATAACTTGGGTTCTTGTCGACTACCTTGTATTTCACCTATATCAGGGGTACAACGGTCGACTTGACTTATTCGGTGAGTAAATATAAATTTCTCGTTCCACTCTTCTGTCTTCGTATCTTGAGATACATGATATCTATTACGTGTCTCGACTACGAGGATACGTCCTAGGTAGAGTCACGTCTTAGACTATGTCATTGGTACCGACTTACTTTGAGACTTGACCCCTATCTATTTTGGGAGTCAGCGTAGGCCAGCTAGAGCGGGTCCCTACTCAACTGACTCAGAAGACATATTTATTCATATGCCTCCAGCCCTTCTTGATTGTGGTTGTGTTATTGCTTACGCATTTATTTATATTAATATTGCCTTCATTTATTGCTTATACATTTATTTATATTACTATTGCCTTCATTTATATGACATGCTTTGTTTTATTGAGATACTCATATTTTCTTGAGCTTTTGTTTTGGTTACCATGCTTGACTAGTTTTCGAAAATTTCGAGGACGAAATTTTTCTAAGGATGGAAGAGTTGTGAGACTTGTCTCACTGTATCGATATTTATATACGGATACATATTTTTGTGCTGTATTTCATATTTTTTTGCTTTTCGAAATGCTTTAAAAAAATTCAAATTATAAATTTTCTCCTTAACCGGCATACCGTAAATATACCAGTGTATTGTCACCCTCATTTCCCGTATTTCCCATATTTCGTATTTATACTCGTATCTGGATTTTGGCATGTATTTTTATTTTTTCAACTTATAGGATTTCGATATTTCTCGTATTTTGGGTTTTGACATGGCCCGGTTTTAATTGGTTTGGATTGGTTTGGTTTGGTTTTATGTGTATTGGAACACCTTAGCCTATGCTCCACCCTCAACTCACCACATCCCACCCTCATTAAAACTCTACCAACTTTCTCTCTCTCCTCATAACCCTCCATTAATTTTCTTCTTCTCCTTCCTCTACACAACACTCTTCTCCTTCCTCTATACTACACCAACCCATAGGCAAGTGCACCTTGCCACCACATGAGAACCCTATTTTATTTGTCCATTTGCTAGATTAGGACATGGTGATCAACATTAGAACTTGGCATTTTGTGATTTGGAGTCTCCATTGTTCTAGAACTAAGTTTTCTTTATTTTTGGATTTACATGGTTTTGATCCATTTAAGTTAAATTTTTATGGGTTTTGATGTTTCCATGTGGAAGAGAATTCAATTTCACCCAAGGTGGAACCTTGGAAATCCGGATTTGGAGTCCGGATGGCCAAGTTATAAACTTTTGAAGCTTTGGGTTCAACCATGGAGTTCTTGCTGGTTTGGAGAAGACGGTGAGCAGTGTGCAGAGCTTTTTAGCTTACGCCACTGAGCTGCGCGCGCTCTTTAGCGCCACGTACGCAGACTTGGGTACGCTTCCTGTTGGAAGCGTGTCTCTTGCGTACGCAGACTTAGGTACGCTTCCTGTTGGAAGCGTCTCTCTTGCGTACGCAGACTTGGGTACGCTTCCTGTTGGAAGCGTGTCTCTTGCGTACGCAGACTTGGGTACGCTTTCTGTTGGAAGCGTGTCTCTTGCGTACGCAGACTTGAGCGTGCCCTGGTACGCAGACTTGAGCGTGCCCTGGTACGCAGACTTGAGCGTGCCCTGACTTGAGCGTACGCATGTCCTGAGCGTATGCTTCCCCCTGCGTGCGTGCTTTTGTGCGTACGCAGCTCTCCTGTGTGCGTGCTTTTGTGCGTACGCAGCTCTCCTGTGTGCGTGCTTTTGTGCGTACGCAGCTCTCCTGCGTGCGTGCTTTTGTGCGTACGCTGCTCTCCTGCGTACGTGCTTTTGCGTGTATGCTCCCCTGCGTGTGTGATTTTGCGTGTATGCTCACCCTGTGTGCGTGCTCTTACGCGTACGCCTAACCCCCTGGCCCCCTGCTTAAACCCATTGGCTCTTGGAGTATTGGTTTTATTTCTCGACTTGGTTTCTCTTTTGTGGATTGGGTTTCCTGTGATCTTGTTCAACACAGCACGACTATCTTGACCCGACATGGCCTAACACGATTTTCAAGTAATTGTTTATGACTGGTACGGTTTTCGGGATTTTTTGTGAATTATGATCCTGGTATTCTCTGATCTCCTTGCTAGTGACCCAGTGGGGTGCTAACCTAACTTGTAACTTGTAATTAATCCTTGTGACTTGATAACTTGATAGTGGCCCGTGGTGGCGCACTCCTGACTTGTAGCATGATTTGATAACTTAATGCTGTTGCGACGGCTAACTAACTTGACCTGCCTTGACTCCGTGGGTAGTTCTTTCTTGCTTGCTTGTTAAATCCACTTGTCCTATCTTGCATCATGTCTAGGATGGGACTCCTGAGTACCACGATCAGGGTTACCTACCAAAATGAATTAAGGTTAATAACTAGAATAACACAGTAGTCATGAAGAGATGACACAGCTACAGGCAATCCCGTTACCTGGGCGCTCTTGGAATCTGTAGCCTGCCGTCGAGTAGGGCACATTTCTAGCACACTGTCATGTGTTGCACCTTCTAAGTCACTTAAGGGTACATGCATTTTCTGGACGATGTACCCACCAGAATTTAACCCCTAATTTTCGACCTGGGTAACCTGGATGGTCTGCAGGGCTTGTGGCTGTGGAATAATCTCACTGCATCTTGTTAGTAATTAGGCCTGTGATAACCCTAGTTAGTTAAAGTAGTAAGCCGTAGTATCTGCTTGGCCGTGATTGATTGAATGAGGTATAACCAGTTTAGCCATGTCTTGATCCAGTACAAGATTGCTCCCTGCCTTGATTTCTTGCATTATTATCTTGCCGATAAATGGTGGGAAACCAAGTTCTGTTCAGATGAAGGGTTACAACCCCGGTCCTTGTTTGGTTTACGGGTTGTAACCTGGTTATCGGAATAGTTCCATGGTTATCTCGTCGTATATCATCCTGAAATGTTTTCGTAAATTCTAGTGTTAATATTAGATTTTCTTGTGCTAATTGCTGGCTTTTGTTCTTATTTCGTGGCCCCCTTGTGGCACTTGCTCTTTCTGGGGCTGACCCGGCTGGTTTTGTGTGGCCAGATTTCGGAGCAGCTTCCGAGGATCTACCAAGCTTCCAGCCCAATGGTGACAACTAGACGGAACCCGGGCCAAGAGTGGGTTTTCCTTTTGTATTGCCCACTTTATTGTAAAACTATTCTTTTGAGGCGTTTAGTCGACGAGCACCTGTTAGCTCGATGCACTTTTACTTACTGTCTGCCTACGGGCTGTAAACATGATTAACAAATTCTAGGGTTGATCATGTACGACTAAACTCTTGCTAGTCCTAACATTTTGTAACGATTCATGATCAGTTGAATATGTAATATTTGGGACGCCTTATTATTGTATATTTAATGATTATATATCTTGCGACCTTACTTACATACTTGTGATTGAGACATTAGGCTTGTTCATGACCATAAGAGACTGTTGGCTTGTAGTAAACCCTCATAAATCTAGACAGCCGTGACCGTATATCGAAGTGGTTTCCATTTCAATATACGTAGCTGGCTATGTCTGCCCCCGCTCTCCAGTATTCTGGTTCTGGGGCGTGATATGGTTTAAGTGGTGGCCCATGCAGGTCTTATCAATCAAGAAATGTGAGAGTTTACTGAATAGATGTCTCAATCAATATTCGCCCTTGATCTCCGCCCGTATTTTCAAATCCCTGAAATTCTTGCCCTGATTACATGCTTGTATCGTTGATCTGTCCTGGTCCTTCCTTATTGTTTTCCTGTGTCGTCTTCCTCAGCGGCACTGTACCTGACCCTGCCGATCAGCGAGGAGGAGCACCTCCCGTGGACCAGCAGCAACCTGGAGATCAAGCCCAGCATTCCGGAGTCGCCTCCAGAGTGATTCCTACTGGAGGAGAACCCCCAGTTCGGCCCGTCCAGCCTGCGGAGCCAGATGATGGTACCTTAGTAGGCCTCATCAGAACCTTGATAGCTTTCCAGGATCGTCGAAGCCGCGCCCTGTACCAGACAGTTCAAGATGCTTTGACTAGAGGTGGTCATCCAGGGAACCAGGCGACGAACAGCTTCAAGCGATTGAACCCTCCTTTCTTCGACGGCAGCGAGGATACGATTGCCGCGGATGCATGGCTTCAGGATATCGAGGTGATTCTGGAAGCAGCTAGGACACCTGAGAATGAGAAGGTGGCGGTGGTACGCCTGCAGTTGTTGGACTTGGCTTGCAGTTGGTGGGCGGCGCAAGCCATGGAATTAGTGGCACCCATTGTTTGGGCAGTATTTAGAGAGAGATTCCAGACGAAGTATTTCGATGCTGTGGCTCGGTACGACTTGCAGACCAGATTTACCAACTTGAAGCAAGGAGGCAGAACAGTCGACAGTTATGCATCGGAGTTTTCTAGACTCAGTAGGTTTGCCCCCACCTTGGTGGCGACCGAGTTTGATAGGGCCCAGCGGTTCCAGCAGGGACTGCATTTGGAGACCTTGTTGGCGGTTGAGCAGTTCGAGCACCAGACGTTCGATGCAGTCTTGAGGGCAGCTAGGAGGCATGAGTATACCTCCCAGAGGATCGTGGATAGGACCGGAGGTAGGAAACGGTCCCACAGTCAGATGCACCAATCATCAGCTCCAGTCCCGGCAGCTAGGGGATTGACCATTGGAACTCCGAGACGGGCGGCCTCCGTAACGTCGGTTCAGCATTCGACCCCGATGTACCCGCAGCAGCAAAAGCAGAAGCAGACTTCCGCAATGGGATGTTCACATTGCGGGAAGCCAGGCCATGTAGTGGCGGATTGTCGTAGGGCGCAAGGATTGTGCCTAGCTTGTGGAGCGGCAGATCATAAGATAGGAGCCTGCCCGAATAGGGGTAGTTTATCATCTTCCAACCTAACCAGTCCATCGGTTAGGGGACCAGCACCTGTGCAGCAGCAGCAGTGTGCCCAGGCTCCAGTGTAGAGCAGGCAGAGAGGTTTTCAGCAGAGGGGACCCGCAGCTAGAGGTCAGGCCATGATGATGGCTATGGAAGAAGAAGTTGCACCAGGTGAGGTAGTGGCAGGTACTATTCTCGTCAACTCCTCTCCAACGTCTGTATTATTTGATTCTGGTGCATCGTATTCATTTATATCTGCACGATTCGCGATACGGATAGGATTGGAGCCCGAGTCATTATCAGTGAGGCTCAATATACTTACTGGTAGTGGCCTTGTGGGAGTAGATCGAGTGTTTTCCTCGTGTCGGGTCGTAGTTAGTGGTGGGGAGTTCCCCGCTAGATTCATAGAGTTTCCTATGGCAGACTATGATGTAGTCCTAGGCATGGATTGGTTGAGGAACCAGTATGCTAGGATAGACTGCCATATTGGCAGAGTTGTCTTTGTATCCCCGGCGAGCCAGAGTTTTCGTTTCCAGAGACGCAGTGGAGCTATCTTCCCCAGCATTACGGATGGCAGTAGCAGCAGTGCAGTTACCCCGGATAGTTGAAGAGTTTCCAGATGTCTTTCCAGAGGAGCTTCCAGGGATGCCGCCAGAGTGGGAGATTGAGTTCACTATAGACTTGATTCTCGGGACAGCACCAGTATTAGAGTGAGTCAACAGGATGGCGCCTTCAGAGTTGGAAATTTTGTACAAGATGATTGAAGAACTGAGGACCAAGGGGTTTATCCGTGCAAGTGGATCGCCTTGGGGAGCCCCGATGCTTCTTGTGAAAAAGAAGGATGGTACGTCCAGGCTATATGTTGATTATCGTACCTTGAATTCGATGACAATCAAGAACAGATACCCTCTTCCGAGGATAGATGACTTGTTCGATCAACTCAGAGGGGCTTCAGTGTTCTCGAAGATCGACTTGCGGTCGGAATACCACCAGATCAGAGTCAGAGAGCAGGACATCCCGAAGACAGCATTCAGATCAAGATATGGACATTAGGAGTTCCTAGTTATGCCCTTTGGAGCGACCAATGCGCCGGCGTATTCATGGACCTCATGAATCGCATTTTCATGCCTTACTTGGATTAATTTATGATCGTGTTCCTAGATGACATCCTGGTCTACAGCAAGAGTGAAGCAGAGCATGAACAACATCTCAGAGTCGTCCTCCAGACGCTTAGGGAGCATCAGTTGTACGCCAAGTTCAATAAATGCGAGTTCTGGCTCGATCGCATTTCGTACTTGGGTCACATCATTACCCGAGGAGGAGTGGAAGTGGATCCCCAGAAGATTGTGGCTATCGAGTCATGGCCGGTACCCAATTCAGTGGCAGAGGTTCGCAGTTTTCTTGGATTGGCCGGCTACTACCGGCGGTTCGTTTCAGATTTCGTAAGGATTTCAGCGCCGATGACCCAGTTGATCCGCAAGGATGTGCCGTTTGTTTGGACAGCAGAGTGTCGGGAATCATTTGAGAAGTTGAAGCAAGGTTTGATAACGGCTCCCATTCTTACCCTTCCAGATGGGACCGGAGGATTCACGATTTATTACGACGCTTCAGGCAGAGGATTGGGGTGTATCTTGATGCAGCATGGGAAGGTAATATCTTATGCGTCACGTCAACTACATGATCATGAGAAGAATTACCCGACCTACGACTTGGAATTGGCGGCGGTAGTGTTTGCTTTGAAGTTGTGGAGACACTACTTGTACGGAGATAGAGTGGAGATCTTTACTGATCATAAGAGCCTGAAGTATGTTTTCACCCAGAAGGACCTTAATATGCGGCAGAGAAGATGGCTCGAGCTACTGGTGGACTATAATGTGGATTTGCAGTATCATCCCGGGAAGGCCAACGTTGTAGCTGATGCATTGAGCAGGAGAGTCGAAGTTTATTTCCTGACGGCGCAACCAGAATTATTGGCAGATCTTCAGAAGATGGGAATTGAAGTGGTTCTTCCAACCAGCGTGGCATTGATGGCCAGTCTACAGGTTCAGTCCAGCATAGTTGAGAGAATTCGGATGGCGCAGTCAACAGATTCTAAGATCCAGCGACTCAGAGCAGAATGTGAAGCAGAAAGAAGGCCAGAGTTATGTATCCATGAAGACGGTACACTTCGGCACAGCACTCGTCTTTGTGTACCCAGTGGAGATATCAGACAGGAAGTCATGGCAGAAGCCCACAGTTCAAAATATTCTAATCATCCGGGTGGTACGAAGATGTACCGTGATATTCGTTAGCATTTCTGGTGGAATGGCATGAAGAGGGAGATAGCCCGGTTTGTCTCTCGATGTTTGGTTTGTCAACAGGTTAAAGCTGAACATCAGAGGCCCGCTGGACTTCTTCAACCCTTACCGATCCCAGAATGGAAATGGGAACATATAACCATGGATTTCGTGATCGGATTGCCCAGATCTCCGGCCGGCAGAGATGCTATTTGGGTAATTGTGGACAGGCTTACCAAGGTGGCACACTTTCTCCCATTCAGAGTTGGACAGTCGACGGCGCAGCTAGCAGAGATGTATCTCAGGCAGATCGTCAGGCTTCACGGTATGCCAGTCAGCATTACCTCGGACAGAGATTCAAGATTCATATCACATTTTTGGCGCAGCTTGCAGAAGAGTTTGGGGACTCGCCTTCAGTTCAGCTCAGCTTATCACCCGCAGACGGATGGTCAATCAGAGCGCACAATCCAGACCCTTGAAGATATGTTGAGATCTTGTACCCTTGACTTTGGTGGTTAATGGGAGAATCATCTGCACCTGGTAGAATTCTCGTACAACAACAGTTATCAGGCTAGTATCCAGATGGCACCCTTCAAGGCTCTTTATGGCAGGAAGTGCAGATCCCTGCTAGCATGGGACGATGTCGGGGAGAGGCAGATGCTCGGACCCGAATTGATTTCCCAGACGGTTGAAGTGGTCAGGAAGGTCAGAGATCACCTCCGAGTTGCCCAGGACCGCCAGCGCCATTGGGCCGATGCTCATCGGCGTCCCTTAGAATTTGCTGTCGGCGACCATGTATTCCTTAGGATCTCGTCTAACCGCGGCGTCATTCGCTTTGGCGTGCGAGAAAAGCTTAGTCCTAGGTATATAGGGCCGTTCGATATTCTAGAGCGAGTAAGAGATGTATCCTATCGTCTCACTCTTCCGCCGTTGCTAAGTGAGGTACATGATGTATTCCATGTGTCCCAATTACGACGGTATATTCCGTACCCTAGCCACATCAAAGACCATTCGGAATTGGTTGTTGGTACCAACCTTTCGTATGAGGAGAGGCCCGTGTCTATTTTGGACCGGAGGGAAAAGATACTCAAGAACAAGACTATTAAATTTGTCCGTGTTGCTTGGGGTCATCACTCTCTAGGTGATTCAACGTAGGAGCGTGAGGACGACATCCGATCGCGATATCCCTACCTGTTTGACTCGTGAGGTATAATGTCTTTCTTATGCCTTACGTTTCCCTTCCTTGCTTGCATTGTATGATTGTATGATTGAACTGCTTAGTGTAGCTTGCATGTGCTTAATGTAACTTGTCGTGACAATCTCTAGATCCTTGATTAAATTCCGAGGACGGAATTCTTTTAAGGTGGGTAGAGTTGTCACCCTCATTTCCTGTATTTCCCGTATTTCGTATTTATACTCGTATCTCGATTTTGGCATGTATTTTTATTTTCTCAACTTGTGGGATTTCGGTATTTCTCGTATTTTGGGTTTTGACATGGCCCGGTTTTAATTGGTTTGGATTGGTTTGGTTTGGTTTTATGTGTATTGGAACACTTTAGCCTATGCTCCACCCTCAACTCACCACATCCCACCCTCATTAAAACTCCACCAACTTTCTCTCTCTCCTCATAAACCTCCATTAATTTTCTTCTTCTCCTTTCTCTATACAACACTCTTCTCCTTCCTCTACACTACACCAACCCATAGGCAAGTGCACCTTGCCACCACATGAGAACCCTATTTTATTTGTCTATTTGCTAGATTAGGACATGGTGATCAATATTAGAACTTGGCATTTTGTGATTTGGAGTCTTTATTGTTCTAGATCTAAGTTTTCTTTATTTTTGGATTTACATGGTTTTGATCCATTTAAGTTGGATTTTTATGGGTTTTGATGTTTCCATGTGGAAGAGAATTCAATTTCACCCAAGTTGGAACCTTGGAAATCTGGATTTGGAGTCCGGATGGCCAAGTTATGAACTTTTGAAGCTTTGGGTTCAACCATGGAGTTCTTGCTGGTTTGGAGAAGACAGTGAGCAGTGTGCAGAGCTTTTTAGCTTACGCCACTGAGCTGCGCGCGCTCTTTAGCGCCGCGTACGCAGACTTGGGTACGTTTCCTGTTGGAAGCGTGTCTCTTGCGTACGCAGACTTGGGTACGCTTCCTGTTGGAAGCGTGTCTCTTGCGTACGCAGACTTGGGTACGCTTCCTGTTGGAAGCGTGTCTCATGCGTACGCAAACTTCGGTACGCTTCCTGTTGGAAGCGTGTCTCTTGCGTACGCAGACTTGAGCGTACCCTGGTACGCAGACTTGAGCGTGCCCTGACTTGAGCGTACGCATGTCCTGAGCGTACGCTTCCCCCTGCGTGCGTACTTTTGTGCGTACGCAGCTCTCCTGTGTGCGTGCTTTTGTGCGTACGCAGCTCTCCTGCGTGCGTGCTTTTGTACGTACGCTGCTCTCCTGCGTGCGTGCTTTTGCGTTTATGCTCCCCTGCGTGCGTGCTTTTGTATGTATGCTCACCCTGTGTGCATGCTCTTACGCGTACGCCCAACCCCCTGGCCCCTTGCTTAAACCCATTGGCTCTTGGAGTGTTGGTTTTATTTCTCGACTTGGTTTCTTTTTTGTGGATTGGGTTTCCTGAGATCTTGTTCAACACAGCACGACTATCTTGACCCGATACGGCCTAACACAATTTTCAAGTAATTGTTTATGACTGGTACGATTTTCAAGATTTTCTGTGAATTATGATCCTGGTATTCTCTGATCTCCTTGCTATTGACCCAGTGGGGTGCACACCTAACTTGTAACTTGTAATTAATCCTTGTGACTTGATAACTTGATAGTGGCCCGTGGCGGCGCACTCCTGACTTGTAGCATGATTTGATAACTTAATGCTGTTGCGACGGCTAACTAACTTGACCTGCCTTGACTCCGTAGGTAGTTCTTTCTTGCTTGCTTGTTAAATCCACTTGTCCTGTCTTGCATCATGTCTAGGATGGGAATCCTGAGTACCACAGTCAGGGGTACCTACCAAAATGAATTAAGGTTAATAACTAGAATAACACAGTAGTCATGAAGAGATGACACAGCTACAGGCAATCCCGTTACCTGGGCGCTCTTGGGATCTGTAGCCTGCCGTCGAGTAGGGCACATTTCCAGCACACTGTCATGTGTTGCACCTTCTAAGTCACTTAAGGGTACATGCGTTTCCTGGACGATGTACCAACCAGAATTCAACCCCTAATTTTCGACCTGGGTAACCTGGATGGTCTGCAGGGCTTGTGGCTGTGGAATAATCTCACTGCATCTTGTTAGTAATTAGGCCTGTGATAACCCTAGTTAGTTAAAGTAGTAAGCCGTAGTATCTGCTTGCCCGTGATTGATTGAATAAGGTATAACCAGTTTAGCCATGTCTTGATCCAGTACAAGATTGCTCCCTGCCTTGATTTCTTGCATTATTATCTTGCCGATAAATGGTGGGAAACCAAGTTCTGTTCAGATGAAGGGTTACAACCCCGGTCCTTGTTTGGTTTACGGGTTGTAACCTGGTTATCGGAATAGTTCTATGGTTATCTCGTCGTATATCATCCTGAAATATTTTCGTAAATTCTAGTGTTAATATTAGATTTTCTTGTGCTAATTGCTGGCTTTTGTTCTTATTTTGTGGCCCCCTTGTGGCACTTGCTCTTTCTGGGGTTGACCCAGCTGGTTTTGTGTGGCCAGATTTCGGAGCAGCTCCCGAGGATCTACCAAGCTTCCAGCCCAATGGTGACAACTAGACGGAACCCGGCCAAGAGTAGGTTTTCCTTTTGTCTTGCCCACTTTATTGTAAAACTATTCTTTTGAGGCGTTTAGCCGACGAGCACATGTTAGCTCGATGCACTTTTACTTACTGTCTGCCTACGGGCTGTAAACATGATTAATAAATCCTAGGGTTGATCATGTACGACTAAACTCTTGCTAGTCCTAACATTTTGTAACGAATAGCTTCATGATCAGCTGAATATGTAATATTTGGGACGCCTTATTATCGTATATTTAATGATCATACATCTTGCGACCTTACTTACTTACTTGTGATTGAGACATTAGGCTTGTTCATGACCATAAGAGACTGTTGGCTTGTAGTAAACCCTCATATATCTAGACAGCCGTGACCGTATATCGAGGTGGTTTCCATTTCAATATACGTAGCTGGCTATGTCTGCCCCCGCTCTCCAGTATTCTGGTTCTGGGGCGTGACATGTATACCGACGGCATACCTGTCACTCTCATTTTTCGTTATACGTATTTTCAGTACACGTGTACGGAATTCTGACATTTGTCAGGTGACCCGTGTTTTGTCCTGTCTTTCTTAGCCTTGCCTTAGTTTAATCCTGACTTGGTTTAATTTGGTTTGGTTCAACTTGGCTTGGCTTTGCTTGGTTTGGTTTGGGGTTGAGATGAGAGGGTTTTGTACAAAAACTAATTTCTCTCTCTCTCTTTCTCTCTCTCTCTCTTCATCACTTCTCATTTATTTCTTCATCTTCTTCTTTATTTACTCCTCCCCCAACCTTAGGCAAGTACATCTTGCCAAATCTTAAACATTATTATTTTGCCATTTTGTTTGTTCTATTCTCTTCCTTGCATAATTTTAAGCCTCTTTAGAACTTGGAGTTTTTGGTTTTAATGTTTACATTTTTATAGATCTAAGTTTGTATTTTTCTCAATTTTTTTTTGTTTTGATCTCTTAAGCTACGTTATTTTCGAAATCTAAGGGTTCCATGTTGTGGGAAATTTTATTCTACCCAATTTTGGCTTTTGAACCACTTGATTTCGATTTATTTTGAGTTAATTATATCATTTTTCGTGTTCATGGGTTCCCCACACCTTTCGGTGCTGTCGGAACGATGAACAGTACCGCGTGCAGCATTTTTGCCGTGCATCGTGTGCATTTTGCATACAGTGTGCAGACCGCATGCCATGGGCAGTTTTGCTCGCGCACGCAGCGTGCCCGTGCGCGGATTGCCTTAAATGACTATTTTTGTTTGTTTAAGCTGTTTTGTAGCTAGAATCTTGAAAACTCAAAATATAAAAGTTGTAGATCTTTGTCTTGGCTTCAAGAATCTTATTGTTTTACTTTAATTGGAGTTCATATGTGATAGATAGTTTCAATCACAGTTTTTGATATTCTTTACATGTTTTCTATATTTGACATAAAATACGACGACCCAACTTGATAACTTGTTAGTATTGAACTTAACTTGAACATGACAACATGATCTCATCTTGATAATCTAGATAGTGGCCCGTTGTGGCGCACCCTTGTTACATTTCTTATTTGCTTACTAGATGGTGGCCCGTCGTGGCGCACCCATGTTATAATGTCTTCTTTGCTTACTAGATAGTGGTCCGTCGTGGCGCACTCATGTGACATATCTTCCTTGCTTACTAGATAGTGACCCATCGTGGTGCACTTTTGTACATGTTTTTTCTTGCTTACATGATAGTGGCCCGTCGTGGCGTACCCATGTTACACGTCTTCTTTGCTTACTAGATAGTGATCCGTCGTGGTGCACTCTTGTACATGTCTTTCCTTGCTTACATAATAGTGCCCCGTCGAGGCACACTCTTGACCAGTACTCTTGACATGATAAGTAAATCTAACATGACATGTAAAATCTAGTTTGCTGTTGCGACAGCCAATCCTGACTTGTTAAGTATAACTCTTGTCTTGGCACCGTGGTTGATTTTTTTGATTGTGATTGTACAAGCTACTTGTCTCGTCTCGCATCATGTCTAGGACATGGATTCCTGGTTACCACGGTCAAGAATTCATAAGGAATCTGACTATGTTAAATGACTAGATTGATCAAATAGTTCATATAGAGAGATTTTTTCTAGTTACAAGTGATCCCGTTATCCCGGCCACACTAGTGGACTTGCAGCCTACCGTCGAGTAGGACACATTTTCAGCACACTGTCATGTGTTGCACTCTAAGTGACCTAATAATCTCTTAATTCTTGAAATCTCTTATAACCTCGCCTAGATAACCTGGATAGTCTGCAAGGCTTGTGACTATGGGAATATCTCATTGCATCTTGTTAGTAATTAGGATTGTGGTAACCCTAGTTAGCTAATGTATCAAGTCGTACTCATTGCTTGGCCGTGATTGATGGATGGAGGCCAGCTCAGTCTAGTTTTATCTAGACATTGTCCATATATGTTTATTTCAGTACATTATTGTTTATGCTTTACGTTTGTGGATAAATGATTAGAGACTAAGTTCTGTTCAGGAGAAGGGTTACAGCCCTGGTCCTTGTTTGGCTTACGGGTTGTAACTTGGGTTCCGAAATAGTTCTAAGTCATCTTATCATTTGTCGTTCTATATAGTTCTAACATGCTCACATGTTCCAGTTATCTAGCATTCTCACATGTTCCAGTTATCTAATATGCTCTCGTGTCCCAGTTATCTTACATGTTCACATGTACCATTTCTATGCATGCTCACATGCTCAGTTTATCTCACATGTTCACATGTTTCCGTTTATCTTACATATCCACAATTTACAATATGTCACATGTTATTTTCCCTATGCTCTATGTTGTTTTGCTTATGGTCTTTTCTATTCTAGGGATAAGTGTATTGGTAGTGCACGAGTCTCGATCCGCATTTATTTATTTTTGTCTCTATCCATTGCTATGTTAGTTATTGCTGGTTTTAGTTCATAGTTTGGCCTCCTTTGTGGTACTTGCTATTGGGAGTCTGACCCCATTGGTTTTATTTGGCCAGATCTGATAGAGGAGCCTGGAGGATCTTCTGTACCATCTACTCGACGGTGACTACCCGGAGCACCAGAGTACCTTAGTGGATTTTTTGTTTCATTTTTCCACTAGTTATGTATATTATTCTTTTGTGACGTTTAGCCTCCGAGCACGTATTTAGCTCGTATTTTGGATCTTGACATTTAGCCTACGGGTCTAAACATGATTTGTGTACTCTAGACTATAGCTAGAGCTTATCATGTATGACTATTACTCTTGCTAGTTCTTTATTTTGTATTACTAGCTTCATGATCATTGATATATGATAGTTTGGGACGCTTTACTGTTTTATATTCCAGATGATCATACTTCTTGTACTTTGCATATTTTCCTGTGATTGAGATACCTAGGACTCTTGACCTAGGATTGACTATTGGATTGTAGTAGTAACCCCTATGTCTATACAGCTTATACGTTATTTCGGGGTGCTGGAATACTTTGGAATACGTAGCTGGCCTGGTCTGTCCCTACTTGCCAGTATTCTTATTCTGGGACGTAACAATTAGTACCCAATAAATCTTTTCAAAGATTTGAATCAAGTCAATCATAAATGGAGCAAATCTTAATCTATTTGTTAACCAAGATAGTTATTCAAAATAATATTAAAACTTATTACATGATATTTAAAATATATTTTCTAAATTTAAAACTTAAAGATAATTGCTAATAGAAATTAATAAGTTTAAAAGTATAAAATCATATTTGACAAATCTCTTCAAAATATCTTTAATACGATTTCAATTAAAAATATTTCTCACTAGAAAATTTTCAAAACTAAGTAAAATAAAAAAAAATTCGGGAAGTGGGCTTACACATCCTAAGGTTCGGATTCATAAATCCTTTTTTTTCTAGAACCTTGATTTCAACCTCCTCGGAATCCTTAAGTCTTATCGGTTCTATAGGTTTGGTTCTAGGGAGCCTAGAATGCACGACCTGCATTGGGCCACCACTAAAAGATGTGTCACGCCTTGATTTCCAATACAGAATATCATAGCATAATGATACATCTCCAGGCTACGTACCAGTATAATACATCTCGTATTATAACTTATGATTGTCGTCTGTAAGTTCTACGATGAAGTATAGGTATCAGGATACAATCTAAAGTTATTCACATATATTATACATGAAACTTGCACAATTGTCTTTATATTACAAAATCCAGACTTTTTTCAAAAGATCCATATAATACATAACCATCTACAAAATACTACTAGCTGATGCCCAAGGTCGACCTCATTTTTGTCTTATTCATAAAGGCCCTCTTCAATCTACATTGGCATTCCCTCTCGACCTCCATCAAACCCTAGTGAACAAAACTAGGTTATCAATACAACCAGCAAGCCCTCGGTCAAAGAGCAAGGTAGGTAAGTTAAGATGATAAAATTTTAAGATTTAGCTGAAGGATAAGATTAAAAAAAAAGGAATATTAAGAAATTTATTTTGAGGTAAAAATTTCTGGTGTCAGAAATAACTGTGTAAGACCTTAAACAAAATCCGTTATGCAAATGAAATTTTAGAGAAACGCTCATGGATCACACAACTTCTATTATCTCAACAACAATCCCATTTACCCGGGATCATGTTTTTACTTGAATGGGCGGTGCTTAGATCTATCTGTCACACCAGTATCATGAATCACATAAGGATGTGATATAAATAAGATAACACATGAGTTATTTCTGAATTTTTTTGGCAGAATATCGGATCAAGTATTATTTAACAGGAGTCATAGGACTTGGACTTTTCCAAGAATATCGAAAATATGTCACATTAGAAATAACTATTGCTGAAGTCAGGGATTTGGAATCCAATTGCAGGAACATGAACGGAAAAGTAAATCAATAGTTATATGTCAATAAAAGATATAGCATCTATGGTATTCGAAAACCGTATGTATATATGAAGTCACTTTACCGAGCATTTATACCACGCCAGTGTACATTTGGCTGCAGTAAATCCTTGATTTCATGACTCAAATATGATATGGTATCGAGTACTCTATCAACACTATCCAATATTGACATAATAACCTAAAGAACAAATAGGACAACTATGACATAGTTTTAATAATATTTGATAACCTACTCTTACTTGAAATTATTTTAACTTAGGGTTTAGGCCTTGCTAGTGCGCTACTGGCTGCAGTGAACCCGCAGTCTCCATAACTAAAATAAATGGCGATAGTGCGTTTCTGCCTTGCCCTTGTAAGTCATCAAAAATTATTCCAACTATATCCATAAGAATTTCAAAGGAGCTTCTATAAATTCAAACAAGTTTCAAGACGATCAAGATAGGAGTATCTGTCCTATAGGTCTCAATTCTTGAAAATAAAATGATCGATTAGGGAGGAAATAATAAAAGACAAGAGAAGTATAAATATTCTAATATCTATTTCATGGATATTCAAATGATTGAGGAAAAAACTTTAAACTTGAGATTCATATATGGATAATAGAATCAGAAATTATAAAAAATTCTTACGGCAAAATGGGAAATAAATTAATAAGCAATTCAGACTTATGATATGAGGATGATATCTAAAGAGGGCAGAAAATAAATTTTGAAAAATTTATCAAGATTAGAGCATGAATTCTAGGAAGGCCGAACTTACCAAGCGAATAGTCTACCCACCTTTGATCCTACCATCATATCAAATATCTAAAATAGTTTAGAATTTAATAAATTCTACCAAAATCACATGGCCTATGTAGCAGCCTACCCAACAGTCAAATTGAATAAAGGACTTCGCCACAAAGCTATGAATTAGCCTAAGTCATAGACATCGTCCGCATAAATGCTTGATAAAGCATGTACGATTCCAGCATCTATGGCTTGGCATAGCCTTTGCTCGTCCCACGGGTTAAGTTGTATCGCATGGCTTGTGGCTTAATGTAACCACCACTTTTCGAAAATGAGGGTAATTTATTTTGTAAAAAATTATCATTTAATATTAATAATAATAATTTATGGTGAATTTTAATTAATTTAAAACTATTTAAATTAGTGCATTATGATTTTGATGTTTTGCTAGTGTAACCTTAGAACTGTTTAGCTTAGAGACTAACCATGACCTTGGAGGCCTAACCCATGGGATTAGATTAGCAAATTACTACTTTTTAGGCTAAGGGTATTTTGGTTATTTTGTGACTTTTGAATTATTTAAGATTTTAATTAATTAGTGAATTCTATATTATTTTAATAATATTTAAATTGATGTATTGTGATTTTGATCATTTTTTATATTTTAATATTTTAGGAACTTTTATATTTTAATATTGATTTTATGGGATTTGTTAAGTCGGGTTCGATTTTCATCTCGTTCCGACTTGTGTTAGTGACCCGGGTAGCTTAGACTCTAGACGGGACCCCAAGATTAGTTAGTCATGGCCCACAAACCCCACTAATTAAGTTAGTAAGTTTAGACTAATCCTACTTGTTAGATTTGTTAAGTTAGGGCTTAAACTTAACCCTTTTGATCCTAAACTTGAACCTAACTTAAAATTAACCAAGGGAGATTAGTAGGGGCCTTATTGGGCTTTCCCCCAAGGCCCAAATAGGGCAATGATGGCAGCTACTATAGGTGGGTTATCCTTCATTCCTTTCATTTCATTCCATTTTGCCTCTTTTCCTTCACAAAGTGTTCTTCTCCAAATTAGAGAGCTTCCCTCCTTGATTTGATCTCCAAATCCTTACATCCCTTCATCAAAACTTCTATACAACCTTCTCATATTAACAAGGAAGGATGCTAGCAAAGATTTGGAGTAAAGTGCAAGGAGGAGTGTCCATTTTGGAAGGATCTTCGTATCGGAGCCGTGTCCTTGAGAGTATCATTGGGATTCCACTCCCAATAGGTAAAACCAACCCTCTAAATTGTTTTTCTATGCATATTAGTTAGTTTTGAATCCATAGGATCCACCCTCATGCATGTACCCCTTTAGATTCAAGTTTCAGGCCATTTGGAGCTCTCTAAAGCAAGTTAGAATTGTGTCTTGTGTCCTACTTATTAGATCTCAAATTAGGACACCTCATGTATTTGGTTTAATGTCTAATAGGTTTAATTGTGTTTTAATTTTAGTATTAGACATGTTAGAGGATGGATTGATGTTAGTTAGGAGGGTTATAATGAGTTTCATTTGGATACCCATGGTTAGATCTAAGTGGTTTAGTCTACATGTCATATTTTTAGCCTCAACTTGTCATTTTAGTGTCTCTTTATATAATGGACTGTTTTGTATATATATAATATGTATGTTAGATATATTTCATATATTTAGATGTGTGTGGATATGTTGTTAGTGGTGTGCTTGTGTTAGAGGAGAGGGGAGTGTGGTTTGATGTGTGTCAAGAATGGTGTGGAGAGTGAGATGTGTTTCTTTTGTCCAAACAACCCAAATTTGTCATAATATTCATCCACATTTTTAGTAGCCATAACAACTTAGAAATGTCATAACTTTTAGCTTAGAACTCCGATTAATCTTCCGTTTTTTTTAAAAGAACCGTATCGAAGTTAGCTTTCCAAATATATATTAATAGGTCAAATGCATTCTAGAACTTTCTGTAGAACTATTTGAGTATCAGTTGTACGAAATATGAACACGTTTCGGTGTTTTTGCGAGTCCGGGAGCTTCCGGACACGAAAAGATCTGTTTGAAGTTTTGGAAAGCTAATACAAAGGGCTACAACATACTTTAATCCTAGAATTTAGTGAAGGTCCAATTGGTACAGTATTAATTTTAAGTAGAAGAGTGACTATACAACATAGGCATTTTGTGTAACCTATAAGCTTATGTAGTATGGATATTAAGTGAATGTAGGTATCATAGGTTGTTGAGTATATATATATATATATATATATATATATATATATATATATATATATATATATATATATATATATATATATATATATATATAGTATGTGAGTGTTAGTTAGATAGTAGAGGTTAGTATTTTGTTAGATATTTGATATGTTGTTAGATAGTTTGATGTTAGATATCTAGTATGTTAGATATTGATATGTTAGTAGGTTATATAGTTCTAGATATTGGTATGTTAGCAAATTAGTCTCTTAGGTTATATGTTAGATATTAGTTAAGATGTGTGTTAATACATTAGATAGTTAATTAGATATTTGAGGGATATCTTGGTATCTCATGATACCAAGTTAGTATCTTAAGGTAAATATGAATTACCTTTACCTTCAAGGTAAATGATTAGTTTATCTTATGACCAAGGTATGGTATCAAGGTACCAAGATAAGGAATCAAGATATCAAGGTAAGGTATATGTTTATCCAAGTTAAGGTATTGGATTCTAACCAAGATATTGGTATTGGGATGCCAATATGACCAAAGTTGATACGGTATCCTAGTATTAGTGGGTTAATGTCTAAGTATTTGAGTTTGAGTATGTGATGTTAGATTATGGAAGGATTATATAGATAGATATATATATATTTTGGTTATATAGTATCTATATATATTATGAGAGTATATAGATATTGGTTATGGTTCATAGTGAGGATATGTGTATACTTGATATATGATATCTATATGTATGTGTTAGGGTGGTACTATATGGGTAAAGATATATGTGGTATGTATATATATATTAATATATCCTAAGTATCATAGATGTTGACCACTAATCTAAGTTTGACCAAAACTCTAAAAGCTTAACCTTGACTCCTGGTTTGACCCAAGGTGGACCAGAGTTGACATAGAGTTGACCAAGGGTTGACTTTGACCTAGATTGACTTAGAAACATGTAGATTGTATTGTAAATTTTTATTATTTCAAATTAAACTCTTTATAACATATGTTGCTCTAATTAGGACTCTGTGACATTAGTTCGAACATATATTCATATCAGTCATTTAGGGTATCAGGCGAGTACATTCTCTGATAGTTCTTTTATTTACTCGGTGATTACTGTATTTCAGTTCTAGTTAGTTCTATTTGATATCTACTATGAGTTTTGGCACGATTGTACACGGATTGATATTGTCATTGGATTTTTAGTCATGAGATATTACCTTAACTTATCGCGATGGTATCGAATACCATTCTTGTTGGTATTGGATAACATTGGATATATTGGTATCGAATATTGTTCTTGTTGGTATTGGATAACATTGGATAAATATTGGTTAACATTGGCTAGTAACGTGTCATGGTTGGATCCATTGTATCAGTCAGGGCGGGGATAATACTAGTTAGATATGTGATCAAGAACTATAAGCAAATAGTGTAATCATCGGCTACTAGCTAAGCATACATTGCACGTATGTTTGAGCTAGCTTTCCTTAGTGTAAATCATTGAACATCCCAGGCCGATCATATATCCAACTGGTATTCCAAAATATATTGTCTATTATAGCTTTATACATTCAGTTCACCATTATATTGTTATATCTTGATATAGTAGTTCTTTTCCATTATTTATTCTCACAGATTTCTGTCTATCTTACCATGTTCATTAATATAACTATCTATAACTGTTTTATAGTCCTTGTCATTTACTTGGGATTTCTAGATAAGATATGCTCGTTCCATCTTGACTGGATATGTTGAAAAATATTACAGATGATATAGACGACTTTCCTACTTTCTACGGGGCCTATGAGGGTGGTACGGAGGAGCCTGAGGAGGATCTAGCTCAGTAGAGACTACCTAATATAGTCAAGTATTTATAGTTTTTAGTTTGTATCGGATTGTTCCGAATGTTAGTTGAGACTTTATATTCAGGATATGTATTTATTTCTGTTGGACACCTAAACTTGCGTGATGTGATAACTTTACTATTTATTCAGTTTCTTCATTTTATCTAATTTCATATCGTGCTCTATCTTCCTTAGACTTGTGATTGAGATTATATAGTTGAGATGTCATATTATACCTCCGTATGGAGATGACAGGTTATATGATTCATATAGTTAGTTGATAGATATTGTAGACGACCTATACAGCGTTCTACCGCCGACACTGCGGCATAGGCTGGACGTACCCATGTTTACGTGCCCGTAAACAGGGTGCGGGTCGTGACACTTAAGTCTAGGCACCCAAAGAACTTGGTTGTTCAATGTAGAACACGTATATGACACGTTCTCACGATGTAAGGCTTGACGCATCCTTTGCTCATCAAGTTGTTGCACGATTTAGTTAGACAAAGTTATGTTAGGCTATCGGAGTAGTAGCAAGTACGGTCCCACAAGTTCTACAGCTGGGTAGAACCACATAGTCCTACAATCTTAAGGCCCGTCATATAAAGTATGTCTTGGGCGGTAGTGTCGCATAGAATGCAAGTTGGTTTGAGACACGATGTTACGGACTTAATATTGTAAGGCACGAGCCACGGTTGATTCAAGTTGAGTTTGAAAAAAGGGCTATCGAATAATCGTTCCTGAGTTGAGTAAAAAGATAAGACAACATGGAAGAATCCTCGAGACCATAGGTCATCGAGGCGGTCTCAAATGTGAGAAGTTTTGAACTTGGTCCTGAATAGATGGTAACACTAGATAAAGAATAAATGTGTAAGACGTCAGTCTGAGTTGAGTCTGCATGGTCATTGGATAAATTGTCGACAAGCTAAAAGTTTCCACGAGTGGCATCCCTGGGCGCCATGGGACCATTTCAGCCTAGGAGGAATCACGGTATAGCCGAGCTGGGAGTAACCTTCAGGATATTCGAAAACTTTCAGCGGGGCTCGCTACTTGTGCTGAAAGGGTCGCCAAATAACAAAGCTATAAGTCTAAGATCGCTTGTGGTGCTAGTGACCTTTCATATAGATGAGTCGACATATAGCGGCAATCCGCGTGCATGCCTTTGGATTAGTTCGAGTATTGTGTGCACGGTATCAATGAGTCGAGTTGAATGTTTGTACGATCAGAACACAATATTTGGGCCTAAGATTTGGCTGCAACGAAGACACCGTACTTCGACACCAGATATGGCATCAAGTATTAAGTTGTTGGCATAGAGTTGCATAAGTTGGATTTGAGTCATTTCGAGTTTAAGTCAGGAAACATCGTAAGGCAAAGTTGGTCAAGTGACACTTAGTCGATCAAATCTTGATTGAGTCAGTTGATGATTAAAGCAGCAAGGGCCATGAGACGACAATATAGTTAAGTCACACTGAGTTGCGAGGCACGACCTCAATATGGACACACGAATGGGGCTTATGATGCGACGACGATGTTAGCACAAGGGACTTGTAGCACAATCACATAGAAATTTGGTACTAACATTTAGTTGCATCTCTGAGTACGGGCCGAAAGGCAAGTACGAGTTATTAACTTGGCGTTGTTGACACGAGAATGGTCGAGGAAAGGATAAGGAAGTTATTGGTGCAATAGCACAAGAATGGTCTAGAGACACAAAATTGGCTGAGAGTCTATGTTCCAAAATTGAACCTAAGGCAAGAATAGAAAGACAATCATAAGGGGTTATGTTGCACAAAATTAAAATTGAACGTGTTGGTTTTGTAAGGGTAGGCGAGGGGCTCACTCCACCAGTACAGTTGAGTACTGACACCCACATAGTTTTCATGTGTAGGAACTGGTAGAAGCTCGTTGGCACGGAGCTCGCTTGGATGCGTCGAGGCATGGAGTTCCTTGGCGTTTCTAGGCACGCGACCACTTGGAGTCTGGACTTATACGGGACATAATGTATGGACATCGCCTATCTGAAGCATCCGCTGGCTTATCAAATTGTATTAAGAGAAGACAGAGAGCAGAGTGACTTATATTGTGAGAAGAGTGAGCTTGAGTGATTGTAATCTTGGCCTCGTGCCTATCTATGTAAACTTTGTTTCAATATCAATAAAGTACATTTTGAATGACTTGTGTTTTGTTTCAAGTTTTTGCTGGTATTAATCAATGTTTCTGCTTTGGGACTTCTATGCGATGATTCCGTCGCTTAGCCTGTAATCGACAGTTATGGAATCCGCCTTGCACGAGCATAATCTAGACTCGTGCGGTATTATGTCTTAGAAAAGACGATCGGTCCTAGGGGACCGGGTTGTGACGTAATGGTATCAGAGCATGGCTTTACGTCTTTGGACTTTCAATTGAATTATTTAATTCTCGATTTTGTTCCGCAAACTCTGATGTTGTCTCCGCAATTCGATATCGATGGTGCGCTCTCTCTCAAATGGCCCACGGGATGTCCATACAATAAGTCTATATATTTTACAAATCGTATGAGAATAGTTTTTGACAAAAACAAAAGATGATCCACATAAAGCACGGTTGGCTAAGTCGGACGGGGCATATACACGAAAATTGTGTCGACCTTAGCAAAGTCGAGTGTGGGATTGAAATTGTGTCGGACGAGAATGAGTTAGACTCGAATGAGTAAGTGGAATGACTATCGATAGACGTGCCTTAAGAAAATGGTATCATCGATGCGATATAGATGAGCGTACTTGAAATTTGAGGAATGATTCGAGCAGAGATTCGAAGTAATTGATTGTGAATCGAATGATAGTTTTGAGGAATTGTCATGACTTCATCCCTGAGTGGTGTATGGGATAGCCTCAGGGATGTTGATCGATTAAGGATTATGGGGTATCGATGTGTTTATCAGCAAGCGACGAGTACGCAAAGCCTTAGATTGAGTATCAATGAGTAAAAGTGTAGTATTGAAGTTTGATAAGATGATTCGAACAAACTAGGTATGACGCATACGGGATTGTGATTGTGCAAGTATGAAATGCAAAATAATTGAGTATGTGAAACTGAATCAAAAAAAAGTTAAGGTTTAGCGAACGGATGACTTGATAGAGAAAATTGATATGAATCGTATACGAAAAGTTAGCATGATCGGACGATAGCGTGCATGGGAATGATTCAAATATTGAGAATGACTATAAGGAATTGGGATTGATGTTGCTCGATGACTTAAGATAGACGGATGTGCATACGTAATTTTAGGTTTTGAACGGATTGATCATGTACTAGTTCGGAGGATAATGATCGAATTTGATCTTTAATATTGAGGAGATTATCCAGTTCGGACAGTAGCATTAGTCGTACGACTCGAAATTCGTTGTACATGAAGATCGTCAGGTTACGCATACCTTCGATGGTATTGAGGCATATCAAAGATCGATATGCAATAACTCAAGGGTACTCTAATTCGAGGAATGATGATCGTGTAAAAAATGTTATTGTTTCGATAGATGCTATTCTTGGGGATTTTGATTGAAAGGAATGTTTGGATGAAAGAAAAGTATCTTGATTGCTTCGACGATACCCACAATGTCAACGTTCTTGTCTTGTGTGAGCGCAACACCAGCCTCGCACATACGTCGCGTCGAATTTGGAGCAATCATTCCGCGTGAGCGCTGACATGGTGATTCATGTCGCGGGAATGATCGAACTCAAAAAATTAGGGCTTGGCAATTTGTATGCTTCGACTTATGGTTTGATACGAAGGTGAATTCGAGGATTGTTCGGACTTGTGATTGAGAATTTAGTAAACTTAAGGATTGAGTAGATCCAATCTGCGTATCGAGAATGAGTTAGTCTAGACTTAAAGCAAGAGTTACGCCCCGATGAGAATAATTATCCTGCGGGAGCACTACATGGTGATTTCATGTCCACCGTGGATAATCAAACTTGTGTGAGATTAGGGCGTGATCATTGTTAAGATAGATGACCTCATGATCGAATTCGTAAACTGTAGTTAACAACTTAGGGAATATGGAATAAGAATTATGGTTTAGCGACAAATTGTGTCATAGCGTGCTTGACTTGGAAAGAATGGATAGGTAGATTATATCAAACAGGTTCAAAGAGATAAACTATGGAAATTGATAGTTTGGACGTGCGATAGTGGTATGCAAAAGACTTGGTTGAGCAGAACTTATAGTAGGATGGCTCTGTTGAATGACTTGGACCCCTGGACTAAACTTTGTGAATGCGAATAGGAACAATCTATGCTCGAAGTTTAGAGTTCGGAGTGATACGAGCTTGGGTAGAAAACTCCATACCATCAACTTTGGTTTGACCTCATGATGGGGTCAGTATTGATATTATTGTTTGGGAACTGTGATTCCAATACTGACAATTAACTTTAGCCTGGAGAGATTGTCAAGCGGTTAGACAAGACGTCCATGTTGTGAGAGTTAGCATCGGTACGAGTGATCTTGAGGATTGATTAGTTTGGATGTTGGTGTTGATGAATGGAATGATTCAAAAGTATGAGAATACCACTCATGAGCCTCGGCTGAAATGCATACATATCAGAGACACCCGAATATGTGCACGATTCGACTCGAGTAGAAATAGCAGAATTCTCTATCACGAGGCTTGGGTGAAATGTATGTATTTTGGGGACGTCTGAAATATGTGCACGATCTAACTAAGTGATACGTTGAATTCAAAGTGAGACTAAAGAAATGGAAAGGTAGCAAGGGTTTCAAAGAAAATATTGAAGGTAGTGCGATCGTTGCTCGGATTGTAGAAACACATAGGAGTAGTGTGTACAAAATTTATTGGATGTTGGATAAAGTGATGAGTCGATGAGTAAGTACTCAGTTAGTTTTGAAGACGAAACTTTTTCTGAGTGGTGTATGATATAGTGCCCGTCCCGCTTGTTGGCCCATTGGTCATGGTCAAACCTAAATTTAATAATTGATCAAACTCTGTCTCGATGTAAGGCAATTCAGATGTTTACCTACGACGTTTTGGACACTGCTGAACGATAGATATCTACGATGTTCAAGACTGAAGCTGTTTGCCACTCCAATTGTATTTCCGTCAAAGCAATATAATTTTTTATTTTATTGAGTCTAGGAATATAGTGTACACCAAGTCGTACTGGCAAATAGGCTGTCCGTAATCATTTTTCAAAATCACTATCCTTTTAAAAATGACCTATGTTTTGAAAACATCATTTTTTACAAAAAGCTTCTGAAGGACTTTTCAAAAAGCCGAAATGATTTTTCTCAAAATCAACTGGCAGAACCCTAGCAGAACTCGGCCATAGTTCGGCCAGAGTTCGGCCAAGTTGAACGTTATGTGAACGTTTGATTTTGAACTTGGTCACCCTTCAGTTGCGGTTTGTTACAAAGAGTTATATCCGAATTCTGCCCGAATTCTGCCAAAATTCTGTCTTTGGAAAAACTATAAATAGAAAAGGATTTCGATCATTTCAAATCACCAATTCACTTTCAATCTCTTCTCTTCTAAAGCTTACATTTCTCCAAAGAGTTCCCAAAAGCTTACATTTTCAAATCCCAAGCCAGTTACGATCCTCTAGTCGATTTGCCAGTGCGGTACGGTCTAGAAGTTTCAGAGCGGTTGTAATCAGAGGCTTGATTGAAGAAACAACTCTTCACAATTGAAGTTGGTCGAGTTCTTCGTATCAAAGCTCGCGTCTGTAGAAGTTGCAAGGACTTCGTATGAAAACTTGCAAAAAAATTTAATAGTGGATTCAACTGGAAGCTAGAGTTCTTCCGACTGGACTAGTCCTCACAAGAGGGAAACCAGTATAAATCTCGGTGTTTGCGTTTGCCTTCTGATCACTTTTTCATTACTGTCATTTACTTTGTGATTATTTTTATATCTGTGATCTAACTGCTAACGAGATTTTTAATTAGCAATATTTCGATGCCTACTCTATTCACCCCCCTCTAGAGTATTCTGTTTTACGATTTCGTTCCTACAATTGGTATCAGAGCAGGCTCTCCATCTAGAGGTATTATATTCTGATCCTAATTGTTCCTACAATTGGTATCAAAGCAGATTATACAGGTAAAACAAGGTTAAATTTGCAGTTATATTTAATTGTTATATAGATCACGGTATTACACATGGCAACTGTGAAATTCACAAGTGAAGGCCAAGCCATAAACAGACCTCCACTGTTTGACGGCACTAATTACACTGATTGGAAAACACGTATGAGTTTCTTTTTGAAATCTCTTGATTTTGACTTATTGTCTGTAGTTATTGATGGCTATAAAAAGCCCCCTCGTATTAATGTTGATGGTGTTTTAGTTGAAAAATCCCATGACAAATATACAGAGGAGGAAAAAAAAGGCCAGTCTTGACGCACGTGCTATTAACGCTTTATTTTATGCTTTAGACAGAACTGAATTCAACAGGGTGTCTACTTGCACAATATCAAACGAAGTGTGGAAACTTCTCGAAGTAAGCCACGAAGGAACAACACAAGTTAAGGAGTCAAAGATCTGCAGACTTACTCAGGAGTACGAGACGTTCAAAATGAAGCCAAGTGAATCAGTCACTCAGATGTTTACAAGGTTCTTGGATATTGTAAATCCTTTGTCTTCACTAGGCAAGGATTACAGTAACCATGAGAAGATTTGCAAACTTCTACGAGCCCTTACAAAGAACTAGATTCCAAAGGCTACAGCAATCATTGAAGGGAACGACCTCTCAACAATGTCTCTGGAAACTCTCATGGGTAAGCTACTCACTCACGAGTTAGAACTTCAAGACTTTGAAGATGCTACACCAAAGGAGAAGTCAGAAAAGTCGATCGCTCTCAAGGCTCAACATAGAAGAACTGTCGAAGACGACTCTGATGACAGCGACTCCGCCTCTGAAGATCAAGCTCTTCTGGTAAGAAAATTCAAGAAGTTTATGAGATTTAATAGGAGAACAAAAGACAGCAACAACAACAACAACGAGGAAGATCCTATTTGCTACAGATGTAAGAAGAAAGGACACATGAAGAAAGACTGTCCAACAGCATCATCATCAAAGAAAAACAGCAAATATGACAAAGGCTACCTGAAGAAATCTATATCAAGAAATTACGCCAACACAAGCATATGGCATGAAAGTGAAGCCAGCGACTCAGAAGACGAACAATCAGATGACGTTGCAAATGTATACCTGATGGCTTGCGATCAGGTAATCACTAATCCTCTATTTGACCCTTATGATGATTTCACCTTTGAGCAACTAGGAGAGGCTTTCAGTGACCTGCTAAATGATTACAGAAAACTGCGTAGTAAATATGAAACCTCTAAGAATGTACTCAAAGAGTACAAAGGTAAAATAGGAAGACTTACCGACCTACTAGATCATGTTAGAGATAATGACTCTTCAAATGAGTCTGGTGAGCTTTCTTCTATTAAGTTGTTGTTACACGAGACTATTAAGCTATCCGAAAAAAAAGACCAAATTATTATCCAGTTAAAGGAAGACCTATCTAAGGAGAGAAAGAGTCTCTAGTGTGTACAGGTCAGATTAGAATCACTCACATCTGACTATACTAGATTATATGACACTTCCAAAAAGTTGGAAATTAGTTTAGGAAAACGGCCTGAAGTTGCTGCTTCCTATTCTAACACATGTCAATTACCGAATCATCAGAACACGTCCAACACTGTCTGACCAAACCATACCAAAACTATGCCCAAGAAGACTAATAGGCATGCATTCTTCTATACTAGAAAATCAAAACCTACCAATCATGCACCTCACACTACTTTCAACACTCAACATATTAAATGTCATTATTGTGGCCTCATTGGTTATATATCTTCTGCATGTAGAATCAGAAAGTTAGTAGATTTAAATATTTATGCATGGATACCAAAAACTAACCAGTCAGGACCCTGCAAGAAATGGGTACCAAGAGTTTTATCTGCAAATTGTTTTATAGGTGGGACCCCCTTCACATGCTAAGAGCAAATGGATCCTCGACGGAGGTTGCTCACGACACATGACCTGTGACGCTTCATTATTCGCAACACTATCGAAGAGGAATAAAGAAGGATACGTCTCCTTCGGTAATAATTTAAGAGGGTACATAATCGGTATCCGTGACATTGGTAAGGCTCCCTATCCAGTGATTAAAGATGTTTGTCTAGTTGCCGAGTTAAAACATAATCTGCTCAGCATAAGCCATTTAGCTGATCACGGTTATGGTATTAACTTCGTAAAAGATAAATGTACTATAGTTGATAGTTCAACTGGTAGTATAATATTTGAAGGTATTAGGGAAGACAATATATATGTTTTCTATTTGTTGGAAGATGCTAACAAAGCAGGTAGATGTTTGATGGCCAAAAGCGTTGAGAGTCAACTATGGCATATGAGACTCGGTCATGCAAACATGGATACAATTTCAAGACTATCTACAAAGAAGTTGGTACGCGGCTTACCGGATATTTCTTTCAAGAAGGATACGGTATGTAGTGAATGTGAAAAGAACAAAGCTACCAAATCTGTATTCAAATCTAAGAACGCAGTAAGTACCACTAGACCTTTACAACTGTTGCATATGGACTTATTTGGACCAAGTAGAATTGCTAGTCTAGGTGGTAAGTTATATGCATTTGTCATAGATGATTTTTTAGATATACATGGGTTTATTTTCTTGCACGTAAGAACGATGCATTATCAGAATTCGTCACCTTTTGCAAGAAAGTATAGAATGAAAAAGGGTTCATGATTACTCGCATTCGTAGTGATTATGGCGGCAAATTTGAGAATGCAGAATTCAAGCAATTTTATGACACACACAGTTATCTGCATGAATTCTCTTGCCCTAGGACTCCGCAACAAAATAGAGTTGTGGAACGTAAGAACAGAACTCTATCTGAAATGGCTAGAGTAATGTTAAACCAGTTTAGTCTACCTAGATACTTATGGACTGAAGCTGTAAATACAGCATGCTATATTCTCAATAGGGTTCTAATTCGACCTATATCGAAGAAGACTCCCTATGAACTATGGTTTGATAGAACACCAAATATTTCATATTTCAAGATCTTTGGTTGTAAATGTTTTATTCTTAATACTAAAGATAGTTTGAGTAAATTTGATGAAAAGGCCGATGAAGGTATATTTTTAGGTTATGCAGCAAATAGTAAAGAATATAGAGTCTTCAATAAAAGAACCATGATCATCGAAGAATCTATCAATGTCAAGTTTGATGAGCTAAATCAACACTTAGACGATGGCGACAATGAAGACATAATCACACCAAGTACAGCTACTGCAAAACCTTCACACAAAGATGCAGAACCATCACATCAGGCATCAGATGAACCTCCAAGCAAAGAAGCCGAAACTAGCAATCTTGAGACTACACCAAAAGAGATGAGATTCTTGGCTAATCATCCAAAGGACTTGGTAATTGGTGAGATTACCAAGGGTGTAAGTACTCGTTCCTCGAATAAAGATATAGCTTCTTGTGTTGCTTTTGTCTCGCAGTTTGAACCCAAAAATATTGATGAAGCATGTAGTGATAATTTTTGGTTAGATGCTATGCAAGAGGAATTAAACTAATTTGAACGGAATCAAGTTTGGGAACTTGTTCCCAAGCCCATTGATCATCCGGTCATTGGCACCCGATGGATATTCCAAAACAAATTGAACGAGAATGGTTTAGTGACTCGTAATAAGGCTCGACTCGTAGCTCAAGGATACAATCAAGAAGAAGGTATCGACTACGATGAGACTTATGCCCCAGTTGCGATATTAGAATACATTCGCATGTTATGTGCATTTGCATGTTTTCATAATTTTAAGTTATTTCGAATGGATGTCAAAAGCGCATTTTTAAATGGTTTTATAAAAGAAGAAGTTTATGTAGCTCAACCTCCCAATTTTACTGATTTCAAATTTTCTGAATATGTTTTCAAGTTGAAGAAAGCCTTATACGGTTTGAAACAAGCCCCTCGTGCTTGGTACGATCGTCTAAGCTTTTTTCTACTTGATAACGATTTTTCAAAGGGAAAGGTTGACACTACTTTGTTTATAAAATCTTTGAATAACAATATTCTTTTGATTCAAGTCTATGTAGATGATATTATTTTTGGATCTACTGATGAATATTTTTGTCAAGAATTTTCAAAGTGTATGCAGAATGAGTTTGAAATGAGCATGATGGGAGAGTTGAAATTCTTTCTCGGACTGCAAATCAAACAAACCAATAATGGGACGTTCATAAATCAAGCGAAGTACACAAAAGATCTGTTAAAGAAGTTTGACATGGAAGCAGCAAAGCCACTTAGCACTCCAATGGCGACCTCAACCAAGCTTGATATTGATGAACAAGGCAAACCCGTCGACATACGTAAGTATCGAGGTATGATCGGCAGCTTGCTATATTTAACTGCTAGTCGACCAGACATTATGTTTAGTGTTTGCTTATGTGCACGCTTTCAAGCTAATCCTAAGGAATCACATTTGTGCGTAGTTATGCGTATCTTTCGATACCTTAAAGGCACTTCTTCTGTCGGCTTTTGGTATCCCAAAACCACGTCGTTTGACCTGACCGGTTATTCTGATGCTGATTTTGTCGGATGCAAAGTAGATAGAAAAAGCACTAGCGGCACATGTCATTTCCTAGGAAAAGTTCTAGTCTCTTGGTTTAGTAAGAAGCAAAATTCTGTTGCATTATCAACAACCGAGGCTGAGTATATCGCCGCAGGACGTTGTTGTGCACAAATTTTGTGGATGAAACAAACTTTAGAAGACTATGGATTGTATTTTACACACATACCCATTTTCTGTGACAACACTAGTTCTATTAATTTGACTAAGAATCCAGTATGTCACTCTCGTACTAAACATATCGAGATTCGACATCACTTTCTTAGAGATCATCAACAAAATGGAGATATAGACCTTGTATACATAGACACACAGAATCAATTAGCTGACATACTCACAAAACCTCTAGCAGAAGATCGTTTCAATTATTTACGTCGAGAATTAGGAATTTTAGATATCAATAATATTAATTAATTTTCTTTTATTAATTAATTTATTCGATACTCAAAAACTGTTTTCGAGACAAGCCTAAAAAGAGTCTGTCTGTCACCACGACTACGGTCGAAGCGAAACGGTACGTAAGAGTTCCCCGGTGAACCTTCGTTAGCTGGGACAGTACTCCTACAGCTAATCTGAGACAGATGCTGAGTAAAGAATATTAATTTATAAAATAATATTAATTATATTATTTTAAGATTTAAAATTACTAAACTCTGAATTAAACATTTGAAACAAATTAATGAAAAGATGTGGCCTCATTGTTATTTTTTCTTACACATATATAGCCAGGAAACCCTTGGCGAATTTGGCCCGAGTTCGGTCCGAATTCGGCCAGAGTTCGGCTGGGTATATATATATAACAGCCAGAACCCGAGGCCCCCATCTTCTTCATTCTTCCAAACTACATCTAACTGCAGCCGATGACGATGATGATGAGGATGATGACTTTTGAGATGTTATTCTTATTGAGACTGATATTTTGTCTTATGTTTACTTGAAAATGCTCCGACATTCCAAGATATTATCAGTACTCTTTATTATCTGTGACTCTTCATAGACATGTTTTTTTATTATGCCTCAGTCTGGCATATGTTTCACTTAGTTTATTATTCAGCATTTTATTTATTTCAGCTTTATTATAGTATTATCTCTTTTTTTATGCTTCCATATAAACTACCTGTGACAAATTCCATGCCTGTATTGTCTATACAATATTTTTTTTTCTGTTTATACCATGCCTGTGATGAATGTTTTATATATATTTCTTGTGTTTCTTCACTGTTTGTTACTTATACATTTATTGCGGGGGAGCTTTCTCTTTTGTAATTATTTTGCTAAGTGACAACGGGGGAGAAATAGGATCTAACATCTCCATGAATACAGGTTAAGAACAATTTTTGTTTTCTCTGGTATTACACATTTTTGAATTGGCCCATACTTAGATGTTATATCGGCAAAGTTTGTCAATTATCAAAATAGGGGAGATTGTTGGCCCATTAGTTATGGTCAAACCTGATTTAATAATTGATCAAACTCTGTCTCGATGCAAGGTAATTCAGATGTTTACCTATGACGTTTTGGACACTACTCAACGATGGATATCTACGATGTTCAAGAATGAAGCTGTTTGCCACTCCAAATGTATTTTCGTCAAAGCAATATAATTTTTCATTTTATTGAGTCTAGGAATACATTGTACACCAAGTCATACTGGCAAATAGTCTGTCCAAAATCGTTTTTCAAAATCATCCTATCCTTTTAAAAATGACCTATGTTTTGAAAAACATTTTTTTTCAAAAAGCTTCTAAAGGACTTTTCAAAAAGCCAAAATGATTTTTCTCAAAATCAACTGGCAGAAGCCTAGCAGAACTCGGCCAGAGTTCGGCCAGAGTTTGGCCAGAGTTCGGCCAAGTTGAACGTTATGTGAACGTTTGATTTTGAACTTGGTCACCCTTCAGTTACGGTTTGTTACAAAGAGTTCTGTCCGAATTCTGCCCAAATTCTGCCAGAATTCTATCTTTAGAAAAACTATAAATAGAGAAGGATTTCGATCATTTCAAATCACCAATTCACTTTCAATCTCTTCTCTTCTAAAGCTTACATTTTCTCTAAAGAGTTCCCAAAAGCTTACATTTTCAAATCCCAAGCCAGTTACAATCCTCTAGTCGATTTTCCAGTGCGGTACGTGTTTTCCATAAATAAATTCACTTTATTTATTATGTTTCTAAGAAAATTACAACTGTAGGAATCCGATCTAGAAGACGATCGTTTTATCCCTTGGACTATGCGAAGAAGAAAAGCTCTCAAAATTTTGACAGTAAGTTAGACAACTATCTATCTGTACAATGAATGAGAAAAAGAACTCTATTTATAGAGTCAAAAATAACTGAAAGGATAACTATCTTCACAGTCTGTGCCTAGTTAAAAATCACGCAGGATTTAACATACGCAAGGTTGTGAGCAGTTACTAGACGTGGCCTGTAACTGTTGGACACATGGCAATCATGCATGAGTCGTGTGCAAGTTACAGGACACGCAGGCGAGAGATCAGTGGCATGGCTGCCACGTACTCCAATTTGATGAAATCCACGCAGACTTATTGAAGACGAAATCCACGCAGACTCGGGGGTAGAAAGCTTCAAAATCCACGCAAACTTGGGACAAGAAGCTTCAGGATCCACGGAGACTTGGGACAAAAAGCTTCAAAATCCACGCAGACTTTGAGGGAAGAAACTTCAGAATCCACGCAAACTTGAGACAGAAAGCTCAAAATACACGCAGACTTGAGGAAGGAACATAATCCACACTCTATTGAGGCAGGACTGCCAGCTGTCTTGATTCGACGTGCCTCGACTGACACAAAATCTCTGACAATGATTGTTTTTGTCAGTCAAATTAAATGACAAGAAGCTCTTTTGGTACGCCAACTTGACGAAGGCTGAGTCTTGCTGAAGAAGATTTCGAAAGTCACGCAATAGTCGGCTGTGATCTCTCGAGTTCTGTGCAGACGTGGCATACGAGAAGACATTCTTCGACTGTCGTGCTGTCAGTCATAATTACACTCTGACAAATGATGAGCTATTTCCCAGCGTGATTTTTAAATATTGTCCTGATCAATTCAGCGTAACTTTTGGACCTTGTTCTGATCAACTCAGCGTGACCTTCATTTTTAAGGCCTACAAAACCCCCTTCAAAGTTTTCAAAAAAATAATAAATTATTTCAAAATACTTTGAAATCGAGATGTTAAAAATGAATTTAGTCACGCTGAGATGACTTTAAAGAGATATTTATTCCTAAATGATTGGACTGTTGGGATTCTGTACAGCTAGGATCCCGCATCAAGCTCCTAAATCGAGGCAAATCATGATGGGCCGTTTGGAATTCTTCATGAGCCTATAAATAAGCCATAGATTACTTCTTTCCTTCTTTACTTGCATTTGAAAGAGAGAACCCACAGAAGAGAACTTCATCTTCCCCGACGAACTCCTTCTTTCTCGACTACTTCTTCAGCCGCAATGGCTCCCAAGAAAGCTGATGCTCAGGCCAAGGGGAAAGCCCCTGCAACTTCTTCGCGTGCCACTACTGACAGACTTCCTCGACAGGAAGTCCCGCAAGCTCCTATGCATCGTAAGTGATGGGAGAACACGAACTGTTGAAGACGACTTTGATGAAGATGAACTCCACATAGAATTTTTTTAGGATCTTTAAGATAATAAACTTCAGAAATATATCCCCCCTTCTTAGGGTAAAGGATATTAATAAAGTATGCCCCCCTCTTTAGGGTCGGCCATACTTCACATCTTCGTGTTTACGAAGCTCTGTGTTCCACGCAAAGGAACATGACTCTCATGACTCTACGTGACTTTTCACGTTGGCAAAAATGTCCATGTTGAAATAGTCACGCAGCTTTTATGATGATGCTGCATGATTTTTTTTTTCATATGTTGACAGAGATGTCAATGTTGAATTATTCACGCAGACTTCTGAGAGTCATCTTCTGGATAGATTAGTCTTGATCTGTCAGCGTGGTTTTTTGTCATTTTCACTTAAATGTGATTCTGGAAATGATGCGTGACTTTTATCTTAATCTGTCTGGACTTTGCGTGAATTCGTCACCTGCGTGAATAAATCACTCAGCATGTCATGGTAGTATATCCATATGGAGTCTGCGTGACTTTTGAAATTTCTTTCACATACTGTAATACACGCATAGACATAGATATATCTGACTTTGTCTTCTGTCATTTTCTGTAGTGAACATCCGAAGCGAAGAAGCAGATTATAAAGGGCATTAGAGTTTCTCATTTAAGCATGATCTATCTCATGTACAATTCCCTCAATTTGATCTTCCGGAAGCCAGATTGTCTTTGTTGGCCAATCAAGATCATACCACCTTACTCTGCTTAATGAATGGACAACCCTTTCAGAGTTTGGATCTGGTATCCCACAAGAAACCAGCATTCTTGTTCGGAGATACAATAGCACAGAAATCTCAGCCGAAGGGCATCAGAGAGAAGGTGTGCTTCTACTTCGAAGGGGATGTGAAACAGCCCATGTAATGGCCAAAGGTTTCCAGAGCTTATCAATCATGAGACTTATGCATGCCAGCTATTCGAGAAAGATATCCTGGTATTTGACAGAATATCAGCAGGCGAAGGCAAGCCGTATTATTTACAGAAAGGAGGGATTTTTCAGTGCCCCGGAGGATCATGTATCAGTGTTTCAGGGTTTGAAGCCTGGATGCATACCACCTGAAGATTCATCCATATTGATGCCGTTCAGGATGCCCATTTTCATAAACGAATTTATGTCCAACAAGAATGCATTCTATCCCACCGATTCGACGTCGAGGATGAACGGCCAAATGAATCAGGAGAATGTGAGATGGAAGACTTTGGTCCACTGGGCTTTGGAAAATTTTGAGACTGAACTGAAGAAGATTAATCTTTATGATGTCGTCGTCAATTCATCCTACGGCTTCAAGCCCAATCCCTTCCTATTCCTGGCTTTGATTGAGAGATACAATCACAGGACGGGGACCTTTATGACTCCAAAAGGAGAGATGGGCTTCGTCCTTCATGAGATGGAATACATCTCACACCTGCCTTCAGGCTCGCTGCCGTATGAGGAGTATGTTCCTACGACAGAAGAGCTGAACTTTCTGTCAGAGAAGAACCCAGAGATGGTACATCTATTTGAAGAGATGATGTTCCATTTTGGTACATGTACTCTATATTACAAGGGTTCCAAGGATGAAGCTGGCAACCACATTCAGAAGTGGATGTCCTACCTTTTCATGAACCGTGAAAAGGATGATAAGAAAATAAACGAGAAGAGATGGTATCAGATCAGCAACTTCAAGCCTCTCTCTGCGGGTGAAATCATTTATCTGCTGGAGAAATATGATTGCAAGGATTTCACCATCACTGAAGACTGGTACGAGTTCAAAGCTGGAACCACTTTCAGCTCTTATGTAAGACAGAGTGGCAAGAGTCTGTCAAGAAACGGCCATTTGGCCGAATTTTTATCTCTGTGGTTAAGGAGATTTATCGTTCCTGGCTCCAGTTCTTTGGACAGGATACACAGAGGTATTATCTTTGCAGCGGTGCGCCTTGTGTATGGTTACAAGCTAGACTTATTATCGGCAATGACCTGTAGGCTGAATGCAGGTCTCCGAAATTTTGTAACCAACATGATGTCTGATCAAAGGATGATGACTGAAGAATTCCCAAGGATAGAGATGCCTTTCACATATTTATATGGTTGGCTTCTCCTTCATCATGATGGTCTGATACCTCCAGGGGCAGGAGGGAGTGTTAGCCTCTTTCTGGAGAGGTACTCTGGAGAGACGTTCTAGAAGGTTCACACCCTTCCAGAATACAAAAATGTCTTGAATCGGGCGTCACATTGGTCTATCCAATGTGTCCCTCCACCATTGGGCTATGAGAGCATGCCCTTAAATATGATGGACGGAGATATGGGAAACAGGCTAGATGACGTAGTCTTCCAATGGTTGCAGAGAATCAGGCCGTCTCATCTAGTATACCGTCACGAAGAGATGACATATCTGGAGCCATATTTACCAAGCCGATTTGCTAGACAATTCGGATATGACCAGCTCCACGTTGGAAACGCTACCACTTGCTTATCTGCTCGTGGAGGGCTTGTCGACAGAGCTCAAGCTTGGAGATATTTTGCGGCTAGGGATACAAAAGTTGTATTCTCTATGCCTAATCCTTTATCTAGCTCGGGGCCAAAGATGCTTTATACATATGCTCGCTTTTATGTGTCGTCGAGCACTTTTAGGCCGAGTTTCAATCTGAAGACTTTTGTTGCAGAGGATGAGCTAGCTCCGTCGAAGAGATCAAAGAAGAAGACTATTATTCGACAATCTTCTCCAGAACCCGTAGATGAGACAGCGGAGGTTGAGCCCCGATATGAATTATTCCAGGAAGGAAATTTTCCTGATGAAGTTCTTCCGCCCATTTTTGTATCTCTTTCTAAGAGGAAGAGAAGCGATGAATCTGAGACCATCTCCAAGAGGAGTACTAAGTCTCATACACCTAGAAAGAAAAAGAAAGGAGTCTCAGTGACTGCTACGTCATCTTTAGGCGGTATCTCGGTTGATGAAGACGATGCCGCTGATAAAGACGAAGAGACTGATGAAGACGACGCTCCTTTGATAAGGAGGTCGAGAGGCAAATATGTCAAGAAGTCTATCAGCAAAATGAAGGGCAATAAACTCCTAGAAACGATCATGAGTGGAGGAGTTTTGCCAGAAATCAATGAAGCAGCTTCTACTGAGAAGACCGAGTCTGATGATATTCACCTTCCGACAGCTTCAACTGAACAGACTGAAGTAGAGTCTGTTCAAGCTCAGGAAATAACTGCTCTGACCACAAGTGGAGTAGCTATTGAACCCTCAGAGACGAGGATGATCCCATTTGAGCATGGGACTGAAGGCGTCATTCAGGCACTGGATGACCAGATCAATTACTTTGAAGAAGAACCAGCTCCAGAAGAAGTGATAAAACAGTCAGAAGTTCCTGAAACTCAAGCTGAAGAAAACATTTCTTCAGCCAGAGGCGATGAAGACGTGCCGGCGTCTGAGCTATCAGCTGCTGATGATTTGTTGAAGAATGTTTGTCAAGACATCATTCTTCGAACTGACATTCCAGAGAGGACTGAACCGGCGGCAGTCAACACTGAGCTTGCTATCGTCATTGTCCCTGCGACTCATGAAGATGTGAATATCATTGACTCCGAATCAGAAGCTCATCCTGAAGATGAGGAAGAAGAAGAAGCTGAAGGAGGAGAAGTCTGGCATGCTGGCACTTCTGCTCCTTATGATGAGGATAAAGTAAAGGGGAACAGAATGGAACTTAGCCCCGAACCTACTCAATCTCCAGATAATGCTCCGGCTCCCAGTAATTCTGGAGCTGGAAGCAGCCATATTAAGCAGGTGTCGGATACAATCATGGACCGGCTACAAGAAGATGCCAGACTCCCTTCACATATTGAATATGAACCTCAACCTGGTAGAATTTTATTTCAAATTCTATTTCTGCTATTTATTTTTCTTTATATGCTGATATATTTTTTTCTTTCTTTGACTGTAGGAACTGCTGCAGCAATGAGTTCAACTCATGCTCCGCTTATCCAGGTTGATGCTGATGAAGGGAGTTTACACGTGCCAACTTCTCCAGTCGCATACACTTCTGTTCCCAGGATAGAGAACATTCAGGCTTCTTCTTCCATGATGACAGCGACTCCTGGATTTGAGACTGGGCTAGCAAGAACTCTGGGAATGTATTCAGAAATCATTTACTCATATCTAGATACATATTCCAAACGTTTCTTGAAGGATGAAGCTATGCCTTTTTCTGATCTTCGAACTATGGTCAAGTTCCCGCTCATGGCTCTGCGACATGCTGGTTGCGAGTCTCAGTGCATCTTCTTTGAACATCTCTTGGATGAATTAGAAGCAACTATCCGAAAATACTGGGAGACTAAGAAGGAAGACCTTCAATCTTTAACTGCAACTGAGATTAATCAATTAGAGCATGAAGCACAGTCCCAACAAGCAGCTTTTGAAGCATTTCTTGCCTCTTCTACTGAGAAATTAGTAGAAAAGGGCGAAGAAATATTAGCTACTCGTCAAAGAGTAGAGCTTCTGGAGAAGGATAAAGCGTCCAAGACTGAAGAGCTGAAGAAATTGAAAGAGGAATTGGCTCGACTTTAAGAGCGAATTGCTGTCATGGAAACAGAACAAGCTGAGGTGGCTGCTGCTTATATCTCTGAAGTCGAACACTGTAAAATTCTTCAGAAGGAACGAGAACAGATACAGGCAGAACAGATTGAAGAAGTCAACCGTCGTCAGTCTGCTATCATTATTTTTGATGAACAGAATGTTACAGTGGAAGCAGCGGAACGAGTTCGCAAGACTCATGAAGAGAAATTGAATGCTGCTCTTGAACGCATCAGGGAGCTAATAACTCCCAATAAGTGAATCTTTTTCATTCTCACTTGTATCCAATGTTTTGATTATGAATGAAAATGAGAATTTTTGATCTGATTTATGGTTTTGCTGTTTTGATAATGATATAGAAAATATGTTCAGAGGTAAATAATACATGACACATTTCAATAGAATAGAATATACAAACAAGCTTTGTAATTCTATCAGATGATATTAAACCAGAAATAATCTTAGTTTAATACTGATTAGAAAAAAAATAGAATTCAGACATAAAAATATCTTTGAACTCGATTTTTCATGAACGAATAAACCGTCAGGTATTAATGAACGGGTGAACCGTCGGATGAATATGATAAGTGAACGGATGAACCGTCAATGAACGGGCGAACCGTCAGATGAATGTAATGAACGGATGAACCGTCAGGCATTAATGAACGGATGAACCGTCAGATAAATGTAATAAATGAACGGATGAACCGTCAAGCATTAATGAACGGGCGAACCGTCGGATGAATGAACGGATGAACCATCAGGCATTAATGAACGGACGAACCGTCAGATAAACGAAATAAATGAACGGATGAACCGTCAAGCATTAATCACTTTCTTCAGAATAGTCAATAGAAACCATGTTGGAAGACAGAGTGTTGCAGTAGAAATCACCGATACTCGTATCGGAATCCCAAGAAGTGGTATTAGAAGAATCAGATCTCTTATCTTCGTCAGACTCGGGATCTTCATGGATAATATTGATAAAAGGAGTAGGAGCAATATAGCCCAATCCGCATTTTGTCCTCCCATATTTCAGAGGAGGAATACGAACAGGCATTTTTCTTCCTTTTCCACTATTGAGGTCAGTTCTGAAGTCATAGCCCATATTTTTGATGATGTCTTTAGATTGCTGACTATAACGACGTAGTTGTAATCTTCCAGTATCATCGTTTTTGTCATCATCTTCTAAATCAGAAGGACTTTGGGGCCCTTTGTAAAAGAATATTGGAATATCTCCTGGCTTTCTGTTGGGAACTAGAAAGTATGAAGATTGTACAGGTTCTAGGGATACATCTGTATGAACAGTCTGTACAACTCCTATGGTTATTGTGCTCAAATCATCTAACAAATGTAAATAACTATGAACATAATTACACACATCAACGTACTGCAAAGATGGAGACTTTTTATTAAATGTAAAAGCAGCAATATTTACATTGGAAGAAGGCTGAGCCTTAGAGATCTTAGCCAAGTCAATGACTAAAGGGGAAGAAAAAGAACGAGAAGAAGTTTTGTTTCGATTAAGATCGATAACAAATGGCTCAGAAGAGGTGAGCTCGCTTGAAGCTTGAGATGGAAGAGTAATCCGCCCTCTAACTGGAATTAGCAGAGTATCCTGTGAAGATACAGGAACTGTAGTACGCCCATTAACAGGAATGATCATTGTATCTTGAGCAGACGACTGAGGTAACGGAGAGATCTGTCCACTCACCGGAATGATGAAAGAACCTTCTCCAGAGGGTTTGGGAGATTGTTGCTGAGTAGTTCGACCTTTAACAGGAATTATTAAGGTCTCACTTTGTGAATCCTCTTTCTCCATAGCTTGTATCACCCTTGTATACTCTTCTTTGTACATTTGGGAATCATTGAAATAAGCTTCAACCCCATGGAAGGAATTTATATCAGTAACTTCTTTTTGTACTCTTCCATTGCTATCAATGTACTTAAAACACTGATGAAGAGTAGAAGGCACCACATTATTTTCATGAAGAAAGGGCCTCCCAAGAAGAAGATTGTAGGATCCCACGATCTCGATCACATAGAAAGTGACTTTGGATCTGAAATTGCCTATCTGAAGCTTCAGATGAATCTTTCCCAAAGGCTCGCTTCGGCTTTGATTGAATCCCAGGATAGTAGTAACCGTCTTAGAGAGCTTGTGAAGAGGAATTTTTAGTTCATCCAACAGACTCTTTGGTATTATACTTATAGCAGACCCTGGATCAATGAGGATACGATCTATCTTCATTGTATCGATATAACCAGTGTAGTAGAGAGGCCGATCATGTCGATTATCCTCCAATAGCATGTCGTTTTATGTAAAGGTGATATTTGGGATAATCTCCAATACACTATTGTAATGTAAACAAGTGGCAGGTTCTGCATCTGGCTTCTTCAATTGTGCAAGACAAGAGTCAGCCTGTAGAAGTGCTTCACTTAACGTCTCCCGAGTCTCTTTAGAAAGACGTAGAAGTTCAAAGAGTGACATTCTAGCTGGAGTATTAGCAAGTTGAGCTAGAATGTCGAAATTATAAGGCTTCTGAAGCCCAAGAGGAGGGGACTTCTTGATTGGTTTATCAAACTGAGCCTGTTGTTTGCCTTTCTCAAGAGCCATAGGCTTGGGAGAAACAGGTTCAACCGGTGTAGTTGAAGGAACAGGTGCAGTGGATGATTCTTCTTCAGGAGGAACATTAGGAGCATCTTTATCAGCTGGAGGGATATCAGGAGTATCCTCAGAATTCTTGGAATAATCCTTTAGATAAGGTTTCCCTGTTCGAGTAGCACCAGCAAGTGCTTCTTCCTTCTCTTTTGGCTCTGTGTCAGAGGTAGATCCAAGAGAAGTCATATGACATGACTTAATTTTTCTAGCCTTCTTGGACTTTCGAGAAGTAGTCTTTTGAGGAGAAGGAGATTCAAAATCTGCCACTAGATCAGGATGAATGCACATGATTTCTCCTGTTTCCAAAGTGATTGGCACTAATCCTTCAGACTATGGAGGAGGAATATTCACTATTTCAAGAGTTGCCTTGGGAATAGGAACGATCCCACTTTCAAGGAGTTGAGGAGGGAAATCTCCGAATTGCATAGAGACGACGTTGGAGGTGACGGTTTTCTCTTTCGGAGTAAGAGAGATAGCTCCAGATTTAATCATTCCTTGGATCTTTCCTTTCAGTACATAACATGTACGAATTGTGTGACCCAACATTCTGTGGTATGGACAGTATTTAGGATGATCTGTCTTCCCAGCTTCATCAGGTTTCTTGATTTCAGGTAATTGTATTTTATTATCTTTCAGCAGACATTCAAAGATACCAAGGACATCGTCATCATCGAAAGAGTATTCTTCTTTGGGGCGAGGTGTTCTTGGTTGTTGAGTTGTAGAGGTAGGAGAAGTTTGAACAGTTGATGCATCTTTGCTCTGAAGATTAACTTCAAGAGTTTTTTTTCCCTTGCGAACATTATTTTTATTGTTAGTACCTTGACCTGTTTCTTTGGGAGTCATCTGCACTCCTAAACCTTTGAAAGTTTCAGCACTAATTTCTGCAGCTTTGGCACTAACTATAAAAGAAGGCCAGTCTTGAAATTGGGTAGATCCTGTCCACATGCTGATGATTGGTAACAAGTTTGATTTGTATGTGTCGATGGTGACAGCATCTGGAGTTCCAAGAGGCATCTTCAGAGCTTCTCTTCGAAACCGTTCAATGAAATCCACTGTAGTTTTATTATTTTTCTGCTTGATTCTAATAAGAGCAGACATAGTCATGTCATTGAGCCCTTCATAGAACCGTTCAAGAAACATCTGTTTGAAACCGGCAAATGAGGTAATGCACCCATCTGGGAGACTTCTATACCATTCATAAGTCGTTCCCTTGAGACATCCAACAAACACCCGAGTAAGGAGGGCGTCACTTGGTTGCAACTGGTCAGTCATCACTTCAAAGTGATTAATAAACTGACTTGGAGAAGTGGTTCCATCATAGAATGAGATAGTAGGAGGCTTGTATTTAGGAGGATACGATACTTGCTTCCATTCTATCGGATAAGGTTGCTTGATGCCTAATCTTTGTAAACCATCTTTCTGTTTGAATGCCTCGAATTGAGTTTTGAGATTCCTCAATTCTTTATTAACAACTCCGGAAAATTGTGGAGTTGTAGCTTGTAGAGAATAGTTGGGAGGAGGAACAGCATTATAAGCACTACCCCCAGCTCCAGAGAGACTAGGATTTGTTTGAGTTGGTCCAGAAGTATTGGATTGTACTACTGGAGGAACTTGTACTGGACTTATACCAGTGTCAATTGGTATAGCATCTGGTACAGTCTGTCGATTTTGTAACTGAGCTGTCATGAGTTCATACATTGACTTCATAGTATCAGCCATAGACTTCATTTGCTGTTCCAAAGAAGCAATCCTTTGATCTTGAGGAGTCACCGAAGAGGAAGGTTCATTGTTCAATTCAGTATTCCTATCCACCATATATGTCATGACTGTACGAGGGATTATTGATGAATTGGTGGATGTTGTATGTTCTGAATCACTACTTCGTGCATCAAAGTCATTTAAAGGAGAACTACCCCCAGTAGGAAGAGGTGGGAAATTAGATTCTCCAAAAAATTCAGAATCATCTTCAGAGATCAAATTTCTTTGACTAGAGGCCAAGACTCTTGCTCTGGTGCCTCTATATACTCTATCTGGACTATCAGCTCTACCCCCAGTATCCCGAGAGGTCATGTTGACAGAAGCAAACAAAGGCTCATCTTCATCAGGCATAGGTTCACACTGAATCCGATTGAAGATAGATTGTCGTTTATTTTGACATCTGCATTGCATTGTGACTCTTGGCTGGAAGTCACATTCATGTTCAACATAGTCCTGAACTATTGATTGACATCTGTATTGAATTATGACTCTTGGCTGGAAGTCACATTCAGCATGGTCCATTGTCACAGAATTACTCATTCTTTTCTGTTGAAGGTGTTCTCGTAAATCTGTTTGTGAAGATTGAGGTACATCAGAGAACACTCCTTGTGTATTTTTAGGAGTATATTTCTTGTTCCTGGGTCTTAATGGCTCTTGATTATATAGGGAGTGATTAATATGAGCCACATAATTTCTTGCATACTCTGCATCTGGATCTTTTATTTTCATATCTGATTGATGTGGTTTCCTAACACCAGAAGTACTTCCCAAACAGGTTTGATTAAGTTTTGTTCTTAAATCAGCTTGAGGTAACACATTGGTTTTGGAAACTTAAAGTTTTCCTTCTATTGATCTAGATATTTGCAGAGAAGGAAGAGTAGAACCATCCCTTTGATTAGGAGTTGGTAACAGACCCTCTTTTCTAGACAGATTCTGTGCCCAATTTGAAGAAGTCGTAGAAGAAGACATTAAGGAATGTTTCTTCTTAGACTTACTCAAGTTTTGAGACATAGAATATCCAGAAGGAAGAGTAGTCAAAAGACCATCTCCTTTTTTTTGACTAACAAAATTGTCAGTCAAAGCTGTTCCTGAAGTAAAAACTACAGGAGCAGAAGAAACAACTAAAGAGTTATTCCTTTTCGAAGGGACTTTGTGTAGAACACCACCCCCAGTTCTAGTAGAACTTGGCAAAGAAGAAATAACTAAAGAGCTATTCTTCTTAGATGAAATACATGCTGAAACAGACTTAGTTAAAGAACCAGTACCGTCAGCGTGACTTTTGACTTTGGAAATACACGCTGGAACAGATTTGGCTATGGAACCAGTACTGTCAGCGTGATTTTTGATTTTGGAAATACATGCTGGAACAGATTTGGCTAAGGAGCCAGTACTGTCAGCGTGATTTTTGGTTTTGGAAATACACGCTGGAACAGATTTGGTTAAAGAACCAGTGCTGTCAGTATGATTTTTGAATGTGAGATTGCACGCTGGAACAGATTTGGCTAAGGAGCCAGTACTGTCAGCATGACCTTTGATTGCTGTCATCTTCGAACGCACAAGAGTGTGCGTGCTTGCAGTAGAGTTCTTGCCAGTGTTAGGAGTAGACACTGTGGCAGAGACTTCACCATTGACTACCAACTGATTCTTAGGAACATAGACAGAGTGTCCCTTCGACTTGGTAGTGGTGATGGAGGCTGAAGTAGGCTTGCCACTCTTAGCCCGCTACATTTCTTCATAGGCGAGTTGATCGAATTGGATCGTCATCACCTTCTTCGTCGAGCCGATTGACGAAGTGTCGCATTGAGTTGTTGCCATCTCAGAAGAGGAGATGGTTTTCCCCAGCAGAGTCGCCAATTTGTTTTCCATAAATAAATTCACTTTATTTATTGTGTTTCTGGGAAAATTACAACTGTAGGAATCCGATCTAGAAGACGATCGCTTTATCCCTTGGACTATGCGAAGAAGAAAAGCTCTCAAAATTTTGACAGTAAGTTAGACAACTATCTATCTGTACAATGAATGAGAAAAAGAACTCTATTTATAGAGTCAAAAATAACTGAAAGGATAACTGTCTTCACAGCCTGTGCCTAGTTGAAAATCACGCAGGATTTAACATACGCAAGGTTGTGAGCAGTTACTAGACGTGGCCTGTAACTGTTGGACACATGGCAATCATGCATGAGTCGTGTGCAAGTTACAGGACACGCAGGCGAGAGATCAGTGGCATGGCTGCCACGTACTCCAATTTGATGAAATCCACGCAGACTTGTTGAAGACAAAATCCACGCAGACTCGGGGGTAGAAAGCTTCAAAATCCACGCAAACTTGGGACAAGAAGCTTCAGGATCCACGCAGACTTGGGGCAAAAAGCTTCAAAATCCATGCAGACTTTGAGGGAAGAAACTTCAGAATCCACGCAAACTTGAGACAGAAAGCTCAAAATACATGCAGACTTGAGGAAGGAACATAATCTACACTCTATTGAGGCAGGACTTCCAGCTGTCTTGATTCGACGTGCCTCGACAGACACAAAATCTCTGACAGTGATTACTTTTGTCAGTCACATTAAATGACAAGAAGCTCTTTTGGTACGCCAACTTGACGAAGGCTGAGTCTTGCTGAAGAAGATTTCGAAAGTCACGCAATAGTCGGCTGTGATCTCTCGAGTTCTGTGCATATGTGGCATACGAGAAGACATTCTTCGACTGTCGTGCTGTCAGTCATAATTACACTCTGACAAATGATGAGCTGTTTCCCAGCGTGATTTTTTAATATTGTCCTGATCAATTCAGCGTAACTTTTGGACCTTGTTCTGATCAACTCAGCGTGACCTTCATTTTTAAGGCCTACACTACAGTCTAGAAGTTTCAGAGCGGTTGTAATCAGAGGCTTGATTGAAGAAACAACTCTTCAAAATTGAAGTTGGTCGAGTTCTTCGTATCAAAGCTCGCGTCTGTAGAAGTTGCAAGGACTTCGTATGAAAACTTGCAAAATTTTCTAATAGTGGATTCAACTGGAAACTAGAGTTCTTCCGACTGGACTAGTCCTCACAAGAGAAAAACCAGTATAAATCTTGGTGTTTGCGTTTGCCTTCTGATCACTTTTTCATTACTGTCATTTACTTTGTGATTATTTTTATATATGTGATCTAACTGCTAACGAGATTTTTAATTAGCAATATTCCGCTGCCTACTCTATTCACCCCCCTCTAGAGTATTCTGCTTTACGATTTCGTTCCTATACCGCTCAGTCAATCAGAGAAATTGAAACACAGTCGGCATTCGGACTTAGCCATACAACGGCTTGCTCGAAGTCCTGCTCGATCGAGGTGACTCCTCGTTCAGGTGGGTGGCTTTGGTGAACTTGCCTCAGCTTGGCTTCGCACTAATAAAATAAAAGTTTTCAAATGCACGAGTAGGCTTGATAATAAAAGAGATGTATCCACATAGCTAAGAAAATAATCCCAACTTGGGTCAAACTGAGTTAGAACATGAAAAAAGATCCTATGGTCGGCTTAGAAGTGTTGCACGATGGCTTTCAAAATGACACTCGGTCCTTCGTTTCGTGGCTTGGGAGAAGGAAAGTTGGTCTTCGCCACAAAGCTATGAATTAGCCTAAGTCATAGGCATTGCCCGCATAAATGCTTGACAAAGCATGCACAATTCCAGCTTATATGGCTTAGCATAGCCTTTGCTCGGCCCACGGGTTAAGTTGTATCGCACGGCTTATGGCTTAAGTCTAGGCACCCAAAGAACTTGGTTATTCAAAGTCGAACGCGTGCATGACATGTTCCCACGATGCAAGGCTTGACACAGCCTTTGCTCGTCAAGTTGTTGCACGATTTAGTTAGGCAAAGTTATGTTAGGCTATCGGAGTAGTAGCAAGCATGGTTCCACGAGTTCTACGGCTGGGTAGAACCACATAGTCCTATGATCTTAAGGCCCATCATATAAAGTATGTCTTGGGCGGTAGTATCGCATAGAATGCAAGTTGGTTTGAGGCACGATGTTACTGACTTAGTATTGTAAGGCACAAGCCACGGTTGATTCAAGTTGAGTTTAGAAAAAGGGCTATCGAATAGTCGTTCCTGAGTTGAGAAAAAAGATAAGGTAACATGGAAGAATTCTCGAGACAATGGGTCGTCAAGGCGGTCTCAAATGTAAGAAGTTTTGAACTTGGTCCTGAGTATATGGTAACACTAGAAGAAGGTAAGACGTCAGTCTGAGTCGAGTCTGCATGGTCATTGGACAACTTGTCGACAAGGTAAAAGTTTCTACGAGCGGCATCTTTGGGCGCCATGGGACCATTTCGGCCTAGGGGAAATACGGAAAAGTCGAACTGGAAGTACCGCTCAGGTTATTCAGGAACTTTCAGCGAGGCTTGATACTTGCGCTGAAAGGGTCGCCGAATAACAAAGCTATAAGTCCAGGATAGCTTGTGGTGCTAGTGACCTTTCATATAGATGAGTCGACATATAGCGGCAATCCGCGTGCATGCCTTTCGATTAGTTCGAGTATTATGTGCACGGTATCATTGAGTCGAGTTGAATGTTTGCACGATCAGAACACAATATTTGGGCCTAAGATTTGGCTGCAACGAAGACACCATGCTTTGACACAAGATGTGGCATCGAGTATTAAATTATTGGCATAGAGTTGCATAAGTTAGATTTAAGTC
>JANAVB010000198.1:2730132-2827632 GCA_029216955.1 Iris pallida | reverse complement strand
ACTTTGATACCCAAGTTTGGTTATTTCTGATTTTTTGGATTCGTTTATGCTTTATACTTGAATACTTCTTGCTCATGCATGATTCCTTATGATTGCTTGGATTGCTTTTGGCAGTATCTTGTGCAGTGCATGAGGGTAATTGGTTGCATGTCACGTGCTGGAGCATCATGTCATGATTGTGTTGTACTGTCCTGATTCCTGACCTGATTTTTGTTGTGGCTCGTAGTAGCACACTCATGACTTGATTGTACCAATAAGATTTGTTATCCTGACATGTCCCGATATTGATCATGAACTGATTTCTGTTGTGCCTCATCGTAGCACACTCATGAATTGCTTGTAGTAAAATGGTTGCTTTTCTGTCTTGTGTCTTGCTTGTGAATATTGGAACCTTCTTGTCTTGCATTTTTCTCGAAGGAAAAAACCTCATGTCTATGATGGATTCCCGGATTCCATGGCCTAGATTTCTTAAATTAACTGTTCAGGTTAATGACTAGATTGATACCATAGATGCATTGGAAGGAGAGATTTTCAAGTTGCATATAGCTGTTATGCCAGCCCCATATATGGATTTGGAGCTCTCCATTGTGAGTAGCACACCGTCAAGTGTTGCATATTACATGATCATAAATATGCATTGTAGCTTGGATAGACTGTAGCACGTGTGACCCTTGGAACCTAGATTGCATGTGCTAATAATAGATTGTGATAACCCTAGTTAGTTAATGTTATCAAACCGTACCCTATGATTGGTCGTGATTGATGGGCTATTTACATTACTGTTCGTGTTATTGCACATGCTTATTGTATGCAATGTGATACAAACAAAATGATAATTTTTTACTAATAATCTATTCAAAGTTAAAGTAAATTTACTAATATTTTCATAACTTTCTTTCAAAGCTGCTTTTGCTTTTTCAAATATTTTAACAGCTTCTGCTCTAGTAAGGTCATGTCTCGTTCCCAGATAACTGGATATGAGTCAGACTCGTCTAGCCTACTATGTTGCTAATAGCAGTAGTTAGCTGTATAAACCTCATATGTCCTCAAAAGTACAAAGATCAATCTCCCATTATGTAAAACCCCTAAAAATTTTACTATATTTTTATCAATTTTGGTACTGATTTAAAATTTTTGTATTGTACGTCGCGTAGTCGTATTGTACGTTGTGCGCAAACGACGTATTTCGTAAATTGCTCGTCGAGTGCGAATATGTACGAGGTACACATTTTTGTAAAACATTTTTAGAAGCTTGGTTTTTCAAATAATAAATAATAAATATTTTTGATTTTTTAAAAGTTGTAAAAATACATCATATTGGAATTTCCAGCTCTTTATTTTCCATTATGAAAGTTTTATAAATGGTAATTTTGAAAACGAGGTATTGTGCAAATATTCATTTCATACGAGGTACATAAATTTAAAATTCATATATATAATTCCATTTTTCAAAATTATTGATATTAATATTTTATTACATTATATTTATTATTTTCGAAATTATTATTATTGGTATTTTTGGAAAATATATTTGAAAATTATTGTGGCCATTTTAAATCTTGATTTGATTTTATGGTTTTAATTTAAAAAGTTTAAAGGTAGAATTTATATTTAATTTGAGTTTAGTTTATCAAAGTTTAAATTGGAATTTAATTTAGATTTGATTTTTTTAAATTATCTAATGGGGGGATTTAAACATCCCAATCCTTATCCTAATGGGAATTCCCACCTCCTATATAAGGAGAGGTACTCATCCATATATTTCTATCATTCACAAATTCCTCCAAAAATTATTTCTCCACATGTGCGTGCATCGTGTCCGTGCCAACCCAAGCCAGCGTGTACCGTGTCGGGGTCAATCTTATTCCAGCTCTTGTACAGTTATCCGTCTCGCGTCGGGACATACCCCCGACACGACACATGCCGACACCCTAACACTACACCTTCCCGATAACTGCCACCGCCAACACCAAATTCCTTTCACCACCATCATCGCCACCGTGGCCGACCATGGCCGACACCAACAGCCTCCGTGGTCCTTGACCACCGCCACCCGCCATCATCACCACATCCGGCCATCACAGCCAACACCACCACCGTCGTCATCATCACCATTTTTTCTAAAAAAACCAAAACCAAAGTAAAAAAAGGGAAAGAAACCCTCACCACATGGTATTCCCGAACCGCGCCGCCACCTCCGACTGCCGTGCCGCCGCCAGTCGAGTCTTCCGTCCAAGCCACCGCACCTCCGCGCTCCGGAGCAAACCCCATGGACCGCTTCTCCTCCCACCTCCATTTCGTCGGAGCTCCACCCGCGCCAGCACCGAAACCGGACACCTTTGGTCTGGCGCCGCTCCTCCGTGAGCCGCCACGCGGCTAGGCCGCCGTCCAGACCACAGCGCCGGTACCCGACCACGTGCTCCGCCAGCACTCCAATTCGTCGCCCTCTCGCCGGAGTGGCCGCCTCCGCCGAGCTCCGTCGGGTGCTGCTCTCTGACTGCATCCGCCGAGCACGCCCACGTGAGCCGTGGCCGCGCTCTTCCCGCCAGCCCGCGACCGGAGCGCCGCCGACCCCCAGGCTCGCCGCCGACGCACGGTCCGCTCACCCCTTCCTCGGTAACCCCCTCTTCTCTCCCTCTTCTCACTTATCCCCTCTTCAATAACTCTCTCCGTGGGTGAAATTTGGGAAAAAAAGCACTGAGTTGGAGTAAAGTTAGGTTATTATTATTATTATTAATATTATTATCATTATTAGCTTCTCTAACTCTTTCACTTACTGTAATTTGGGGAAAAGGAACAGTAAAGTTCTATTAAAGTTTTTATTATTTATTATTAATAATATTATTATTATTACTATTATTATTATATACTATATTTTTTGGGGTTGTATTATTATTATTATTATTATTATTATTATTGTTATTATTATTATTATTATTATTATTATTATTATTAGTAGTAGTAGTAGTAGTAGTAGTAGTAGTAGTAGTAGTAGTAGTAGTATTTTAATATTTTATTTATGTTAAAATTATATATGGGTATGGTATTTTGCCATTTGCTATTATTAGTGACAATATTATTTTCGAAATTATAATTGTATGAAATAATTCGATTAATATTTAAAAATATTTGTGGAGAAATATATATATATATATATATATATATATATATATATATATATATATATATATATATATATATATATATATATATATATATATATATAAAATATATATATATATATATATATATATATATATATATATATATATATATATATATATATATATATATATATATATACTATTGCCTACTATTTTATTTAAGGATTTTGAACTACAAAATTTCATCTTGCAATTTAGTTTTACCCTAAGAATAATTTTCTAGATTGCAAAGTACTACTTTAAAATATTTGACTAATAAAAATATATTTTTTAGTTGTGTATAAAAATTATTTTCAAGTATTTACGTTAAATTATTATAAAAATTATTTTCTAAAAATTCTATATTCTTTCTCCAAATTTCTCCATGATTATCACCATTGACCACGACTACTCACGCGTTCCTATTTTTCCATAAATTTAGGCCATGTTCGCATGGACCTCGACTATTGCACAAAACATGACATCTTGATCATCGCACCACTCCAGGCGGCACACCAGGCAAGACACCTTGCCTTTACTGTTTAATTTCTTGCTCAATATCATGCATGCTTTTTCTTTATGTTGTTCTTTCAAAATTATATATAGATGCAAATTATTATACTTTATGCAATTGAGTTAGAGTTAAGGGACCACCGTATGTTTAGTGTATCTCATAAACTGTCACGATGTGCTACGGATTGTATGTGTGTTGTGAGTCGCATATAGATGCGGACTTGCGTGCTGACTGATCATTGGTGCGTACAGGCCGTGCGTTAGGATATAATTGCCAATAGATTGTGTAGAAGACTGTCACGACCCGTACCCGTTTTTTTTTAAACGGATACAAGACGTGTCCAAGCCAGCCTACGCCGCAGTGTCGGCGGTAGAACGCTGTCCCGGCCATGAAGATCAAAATCACAAATAATGCCCATTCACATAATTAATTTAACTTACAATGATCACAAGTTTTATATTTGTATAAAATATAAACTTGTACAACTGAATGACTACAACTCAACTATCTAGCTAGTCTCTAGGCTTTTGTCTGCAAGTATTGCCATCACTGCCCAAGCTAAGTGAATCCACGGCTAACCTGAAAATGTTGGTTTCCAGTCAGGAATGGAACGAGCACAATTTACTGAATGCAATTTCAAATAAAGAAAATGACTATAAAATAAAGGTTAGACATCAATCATGAGTTTTGAAAATAAACAGGAAATACAGAAAACCAATAGTAAATAAATAGACACAAAAATACTTTCCCCAACTGTTCAAAGTACCTTTGACATGTGATCGGTCTGGGGTGCTACACCGCACGGTCTACGAGGTCTACTTGCAAAAATTAAACAATGTCTACGAGGTCTACTTGCAGATAATAAACAATGTCTACGAGGTCTACTTGCAAAAAATAAACAATTTCTACGAGGTCTACTTGCAAAAAATAAACAATGTCTATGAGGTCTACTGCAGAAAATAAACAATGTCTACGAGGTCTACTGCATAAAATAAACACGGTCTACGGTCGGATCACACATCCTTGGTACTTCTCATTCCCGACTCAACAGTTTTTAATAGAGTATAAAATTACATAACCAATGACTAATCAATGAAATATAGTAAAGATCAATATCGAAATGCAGACAATAAACTGTACTCGCCTGTGGTCCTCTGCTGGTGAAACCGACAGTCTGAACTACTCAATGTGCCACAATAGTCAAAACCCGTACAACAGTCTCCGGATGCTGAAATAGACAATACCACTAATCTCAGAATAGTCAAATTAGCTAGGATTACCTGTCCTTAAGTCCAATTCTGGACACAGAGGCAAAACGATAATTTCGGGCTAAAACGGTGTCCGCCGTTGGATCCGCTTTGCACCAAAAAGCGTGCCAGAGTCAACGGTCTCTAAATTCGTTAAACTACATGTCTATGGATCCAATTTTTCGATACGAACCCAACCGTATGTCCAAAGTTGGATTTCGGCAGGCCATGCACAAAATCGCCCGTTGAGTGGGACCGTGGGGCCCATAAAATGACGTACGATTCAACTGTCTCAGAATTGGACCAAATTTGGCATACAGGACCAGAAAAACGATACGGTCCTGTTGGCGCAAGTTTCGTCTCGATCTGACGAGCGTGCACGAAGTAATTAGAAAATTTGCAAAGTGCACGATACGGTAAATTTTGACGGATACGCATCAAATTCGTCGCGCACACGCAACCAATTTGAATTCCGTCAAAGCCCACACGACCACGAAGTCGATACGCAGCTTTTGATGCTTTTGGTTCGCGACCACGACGCCCGGATTGGCGGGACGTACGTCGTGTGGATGAGTTTTATTGAATTATCACAATTTTGAAAACAGGTTTTTCCGATTTTCTAATCGAGTTAACTCGATACACAATAGATGAAGTTCCAAACTACCAATTAGATTATACTGTCCAATAGGTTGTCAAAAAGGCTCTTCAAAAGGATTTCTAAAATTCTTAACAGGTGGATCGGTATTCGCCTGCCAATACGGTGTTTAAACCAAACAATCATTCTATTTTCTAGCAGGTTTTTCGCGATATTGGGTTCGATTTCTCGACCAATATATTACTCCTCGTCGTAAACTAATCATGGATTTGGGAAGAGGGTTATATTGGCTCTCCGGAACACTTTACGAATCTTAAAATGACGAAGTATAGGGGGAGAAATCTACCTCCAAAGTTGAACGTTTCGTAGTGCCTACTATTGCGGCTGCCCTGCTTTCACAGCGCGCGCGGCCCTTCGTCGTCGGCCGACGGTGGTCGGCGGCGGCTCGTGGCATCGCGCGAAGGCCAGGGAGCGTCGCCCAGGGTAGGAGTCGGCACAGGAGTGGTGGTGGCGCACAGGTGTACGGGATTAGGGTTTCGATGTAAATCCCGCTCCCTCTCTCTGTGTGTTTATATACATATGGGCGAAATCAGGGCAGCTCGGGCTTGAGGAGTTCGGCTGGAAAGCCTAACCGTGGGCTGGGGCTTAGTTCCTTGGCGGGCTGGCTTCATGGATCCGGGCGCTTGGGGAAGAGGCTGGGCCCAGGGCGGAATTGGTTTTACTGTAGGGAGTTCTGATGGGCTCGGGGAGAGTTCACATTACAACACTCAGTTAAACCTAGTGAACACTAGTATAGGAAATTAATTCCTCATGATTCAATGACAACCTTTGAAATCTCTGATCCAGCTACTAGGTTTTAAGTGCAACCAAAAGATAAATTGCACAAAGACAGCAACTCCGATGCCCAAAATTGATCCTGTATACTTGGATTGTGTTCATATTATGTCTTCAACTATCCACCATCAATTATCAGGAAGTGTGAGTTAACAGCCAAATACCAATTGTATACCCAAACTTACACTATATGTTAATCCATCCACCTCATGTGTCCGGAAATATTCCATGCTCATCTTGCAATTAATCTATACTTTTTAACAATACAACCGTCTACATATATTTTGTTTTCCTTCTTCTTAAGAAATATGATGAACCTTAGGACTAAACGAATGTCCCAGTGCTTCATGCCACTCCATAATATTGTTCAGTCTTTGTTGCAGCTACATGGGACATGAGAACTGCATTTGGAATTTGGGAGCTGCAAGGACTCGCATATCCCTAATATCTAGGTATTTCCTTATACCTATATATATACATATACATATATATAAATATATTCACACACATTAATCAATTAGTATCTATATATACACATATATATATATCTATATATATACATATACATGTGACCAATTATTTACACAAAATATAAATGTCCTTATATTCCTCTTCATACTATACTTACACAAACATTTATATAAGTACCTATATATTTAATATACATTTATATATCTATAAATACCTATATATTTAATATACCCTTGTATATTTATATAAATGCCTATATATTCGATATACGTACATTCATATTTACACAAACGAACACATATATTTAATATATATATATATATATATATATATATATATATATATATATATATATATATATATATATATATATTTTTATATATATATTTAATATATATATATATATATATATATACACATTGTATGTATACATGCACATATATATATATATCCAAAACTGCATCAATCTAAAAAAATATTTTATCCAATAGAATATCTAAATAATAAAATTCATTAATCACCACAAAATGATAAAATAGTAAACTAATCAATTATTTATAAACTCTAATAATCATCATTAAATAAAAATAAATGAAATAAAAATATTTAAAAATTCCGGGGAGGGGAGCTACAAAGACTTGGCAGTTATTAAGGATTTAACAGTGTTGTGGTGTCGACACATGTATAGTATCATTGGGGGGGAGGGGACAGTTATTAGCGTAGGGGCTACATTTTATTTTTACACACATTTTGGGCCGAGGGTGACTCTTATGAGCACTACCTTCTGCCCAGGGCCGATAGTGTCTCGGATGAGCGCTACTTGATGGCCACTTTTTATCACTTGCTTGCGTGAATCCGTTACAGCCCCTGCGTAGAACGTTGTCCTCTAAATTGTAATCCACATAGAATGGTTAGGAACCTTTTACTCATGCATACTTTTCTGTTGAGCTTTATTATTCAATTTATTGGCATGATATTATGTGTCTTGTTACGTCCCTTTGAGGACTTGGTTATCTCGCCAGGTGTGTGTTCTTGTTTTTCGCAGGTGTTCTAGCCGTGGCCATGATCGTCACAATCTCTTCGAGGATGATTGTACTTTGATCGTCTTTGCTTCGTCCGTCAAACTTATTTCATTTTTCATATATTTTTTCTTACTTGTTGGTAGTAGATTTGTCTCCGCCCAACATATTTGTATCAAGAAAATTTATTATCATTATATGATATCTTTTTATTTTGTGTGGATGAGATTAGTTATGGTTCTACTACATTTCACAGCTTACGTATATATACTATACGGCTGGCATGTCTACGTACCTAGTCCCAAGTATTTTGGGACTGGGGCGTTACATATTTTTATGGTGGCCCATGCAGGTCGAGTTTACCGTTTCGCTTACATGACTGTACCGAACGGGCCTGTAATATAGGATTAGAGTCTAGAATCTCATCCACCTACTTGATATCCTTTCTTGACTTCAAATTTTGAACTCTCGTTCGACCTCCTTGATTTGCATCTTGCTTGACTCATTCTACCGTAAATTCTTAGTTTCGTGCTTAGTGACAACTAGGAAGATGACTACACTAGTATATGCTCATAGGTCAACCACATGGCTAGAAGGCTTGCATTGACAATTAGTGTACATTGAGGTCTTATTTGGGTTATAAAGATATTTTTTCCTAAAAGTATGATTTTAAGGATCAGTTAATTCCAAGTTGGGTAGTAGCATATTACCGCCTTCAAAGGATAGTTGGAATTTCATTTTGCTATTACAAGGTGGTATACACAAGATGATAGCTAGATCGAGGAAATAAAATTTATGATTTTGGAAATTGCGAAATAGTTTATGATTGATTGGGCTATGAAACCGATTTGTGAAACATCTTGAAATTGTGATACACGATTTACGGTTAAGTTCAAGTTTGGATATGTTAAAGTTTATCTCGAATTTATTAAAGTGTTTAAATTATAAGTTATGATTTTGTAAACGACTAGAGAATGTGGAGGGTTTATGATTTATGGTTTATTAGAAAGCTTGAGGTTTTAAATTGAGTCATACGATTTACGATTTACAAGTTTATTTAATTTTAAGTTGAAGAAAAGATGGTAAAATTTTGTTTAAATATTTGAAGGATATGAAAGCGACTTTGAAAAAAAAATTCGAATTTTAAATTGTGTCATATGATCTATGATTTAAAAAGTTAATTTAATCCTTGATTATGGATATTTAAATTTTGGTAAAAAAAAGGGGGGTTTAATTTGAGTTACATGATTTCGATTGATGAAACGGGCTAAGAGTTTATCTCGAGGTGCATTAGAAAATTGAAATTTTTTAAAAGTGATTGCTTATTATGAAGATTTAGTTGTGTCGCATTAGATATGATGAAGGTTATTTGGAATTTATTTAAAGAAATAAAACTTTAAGTTATGATTAAATACTTGATGGAGTATCTTGAGGTTTTATTTCGAAACTGTTGAGGAACTTGAAATTTAAAATTTGATCATATATTGATAGAGAACCAAGAAGCAAGCAAGTCACCCTAATGGGATACAAGTATTCCTTATTAATTGCCATGATAGTTGTATATACTCGAATGTAGTTAAGTCATCTGCCAAACTTTGTGAAGATATCTCAATCTTGACTCACTCGACAATTCCTCAAATCTAGATTTTATCGTGACTTTCTAACCATTTGAAACTTGAGAAATGATTAGATTGTTCCTTGATCGTACTTCATCTAAGTGGCTATCATACTTTTAGAAACTGTATTTTTAACTTATTTTACCTTGATTTACTAGAATCTGAATTATCATTATTTTATGCCTTAGCTTGGTCATTTATTTTTGTGCGTTGATCATTATCTCATGAACTCCCACTTTCTATTTTAAAGTCTTTTGTGTCCTTTATCGTGACTTGGGTATTTAGAGCACAACACTAGACTTTTCCATCCGACAAATTCCATATGTACGACCTAGGCAAGCCCACCTTCCTGTAGGTATACCACGTGCCACTAAAACACTTCTCCTTGTATTCTATTTTCATGATATGACTTTGGGTCATAAGAGACTAAACTGTAACCTTTACCATGATACCAATATATTTATCGACCATGAACCACGACTCAATTCCTTCAAACCGATATATGATTGTGACCTGCTTAATTCCTTATTATGCATCAAACTTGTGTGTTAACTTGATTGCTTAACCTTGCCATTTTATTTTCATGCCTTATCTTGATTTACTTACGCATAACACCCTTCTACTCCCCATGCAATATTAACTACCCTTACTTTTCTTCCTTCCGATTAAATTTCTTCACCCATATTTCACTATGATTCCTCCGTAGTGTAGGCAACCTTGTTCCTTGTATGATTCTTTGCTCGAAGAATAGAAATTGGTCATGACGCTCTTCAGTTATACCTGTCCAGATTAGAAAAATCCATAAAGGAGATTAATGGATAGATTATATCAAAAAATATGTAGATTGGTCATAAATTGAAATACATGGTCAACCCTACTAGATAAATGGAGGGATGTAATGCGGAGCAAAGGTAAATAGACACCAAGGTTGGCAATAATTAGTTAGTCAAACTTTGAGTGCGAGTACTTTTAATTTTGATGTTTAAGGAATCCGTTCAAGGATGATTATTGATATGAATGGAAGATGAGTCATTTTGCCATCTTAAATTAAGATTTTTTTAAGACACTAATAAATAAAGGATTGAAGAAAAATAACATTTTATGATAAAAGATTGTGTTAGGAAGATATGATCAAAGGAGAGTAGGCACCTCGATTGACAAATTGATTCTTCATTGTTGAGAAATTTTTGAGATGATAAATAGGGTGTTTAATATTATTAGATTTCAAGGTTACTTCAAGGTGATTTGTAAATTATGATACTATGAGGATAAAATTTCTTTTTATGATAGTTACGAATATGAATTGATGAAATTGTGAAACCCATATTTTGTGATTAATTAATATTAGTGAATTAGTATTATTATTAGTATTTCTAATATTGTTATTATTATTAATATATTTTCCTGAGTGTAAATGATTTCAAAAAAAATATATATAACATGGATTTTTGAATTCAGACCCAGACCCGAGTCCGAACCCAGACCCAGGCCTGAGCCAAACCCAATCTCATTTTCCTTTCTTTCCTAAAGTCTGATTGGTTTATATAAATAATAATAAAATATAATATAATATATTCTTTTGATCTGGTCCAATTAGACCAGAACCCACTACCAACCCCTCGTTTCACATTCTTAACTCCCCTCCTTAACTCTCTCCCGTAACTCCCCAACTCTTCACCCCTTATAACTCCCTCACAATTTCCCACAACAGAGAACACACGCACACCCATCACCACCCTTTAATTTCCCTACTCCTTCTCTCATTCCCACTCTCTGTTAAACTCTCGTACTCATTCAGAAGAAGAGCAAAACTCTCATCTTCCCACCTAATTCTACACTCTCTCTCTCTTTCTCACTCTCTAGCTCTCGGTCAACTCTCCAGAGAACCCCCCAAACTCCTAAACCCTCATCCTAATCCCAAGCCCAAACCCCCTCGCGGCCGAGCTCCGGCGACCGCGTCAGCCCCGTCGCCGCCCCTCGCGGCAGTGCCCCGCCGGCGCCCTCGCTCCCCACGAGCGCGCGTCCGTCCCATTCGTGCCTCCCTCCGGCCGACAGCGCTGCCCTTGTGCGCCGATGCCGGCGTTCCCCGCTGGCAGCGCCGACTCCCTCGGCGACTCCCCGTGCCCCTTCTCGGCAGCGCCCCTGTCCGCCCTCTCCCCGTGGCCAAGCCCCGACTCCGGCGTGCCCTTCTGCGCCCTGTCACCAGCAACCTAGCCCGCTGTTCCCAGTCGCGACGATCCCCTCTGGCTGATCCCCTGCCGCGGATCTGTCCGAGTTCGTTTTCCCTTGCTGTTCCCTGGTCGTACCCTGGATCTGAGTTTTCGGCGTTCTTCGTCAAACATTGCTAGTTTTCAGCGCTGACCTGGAAATACGTCGCTGTTCGGAGCTATCTTTTCCTTCTTTAACATTCATCTGAGAGCTCTAGCCGAGCAATCCGAGGTATAACCCCCTGTCCCGCTATTTTTTATTATCTTGTCGATGATGAAATGGTCCCCGATTCCCTTTGGGAACTCGGTTTTAGCGACGTCATAATTTTTTGGGACTTTCGGAAAGGTCCTGTGGATTATTTGGATTCCCAGAATATTTCGGGAATGGATTTTTGGTATGTTTTAGCTTTCAGGATTTTTCCGGGAACGTTCTGTGATTTGTGGGTTTGGAATCGGACTTCCGAAATTATTTCGGGTCGTCCCGATTATTCTGTGGATTGGTTGTGGATATTTATATATATATATTCGGGTTTCTCCCTGGTTTGGGTTTTGCAGGAAATTATCGGCGTCAACTCCCAGTTTTTGGGTTGACCAAAAACAGAGGAGATGATGCCCGATTTTTCCGTAAATCCTGAATTATTTTTAAAGTGGATTTAAAATGATTTCGGAGTTTTATTTAATATTTGGATTTGGGTGACGACCGTATCGGTCAATGGACCCGGCTAAGTGCAAACGAAACCGGCTCCACCCGGACGTTGAGGCATTAGCCAAGTTGAGGATTGGACCATATCTGAGACTTTATAATTATCTTTATTTTTACTATTAAATTCTGTTTATATTCTATTAATATTTTCAGTTTAGGACTAACGTCAGTCTTATCTTATTTCAATTTATGTAAATAAATTGTAATGGGCATAAGCCCAGCTGGCTGGTCTGTAACTGTAATAGCTTAGATTTCTGTCGTTTTCTGGTTTTTCGAGTTTTCGATATTTAACGATTAAAATAATTAAAACATATTTTCGTATAAAATTAATTAATATTTTTTCACGTAAAAATTGACAAAGTTTCTATATAATTAAAAAGTCACGTATTTCTCACTAAATAAGAAAATTAGCTTTATATTTATATTTATAAAAATTACCAAGTTTTCATAAATAATCTGGCAGCGACGATGTTTTCTGAATTCAAAGTTAAAAATGACATTTTTCCCTCGTATTAAATCAACGCACTAATAATCGTATTTTCTGTGTTTGGTTAATTTAAGAACTAAAATTGGATTAGGACACAAATAGAGATTTCAACTAGCGTAGCTAGATTGGTAAACCTGAAATCTGAGTCAATTCTCAATTGTAGGGTTTCGAGGACTGTACTAGCATCACCCGGAATCAACAAATGAATCCAGTCAATAAAACAAAGGCAAGTACATTTTGTGTTAGTTTACAATTATTTAGTAATCGTTTTATTGCAAGTTTAAACCACGATGCAACACGGAACTCTCTCTGAGAGCACTGATTGTAACTACTGTAATTATTGGGGACTGGGGGAGTAGTGTAATGAGTATGACCACATCCAAAATATTATACTGACTGTGTTAGCTTACCCCTTATACACACGGGGATAAGCCATATCGTATCAATAGGATACAACTGTACAACCCAAGCCGGTCATATTCATTGCCTATTCACATCACAGAAACTGTAACTGTTTTAAAACTGTAACTGCTTAGTTGATTTTCAAAACTGTTTAAAAGTGCATAATTCTATTATTATTTCAATTGTTAAATTAGCATGAATTGTACTTTGCTCACTCCTGACTGGAGACCCAACATTTTAGGTATCACTGATGATGCTTTATTTCGCGGTATTTTCCCGAGATTCTAACTAGAGGACGATGATCTCGAGACTGATGAGCTGGTTGTCTAGATTTTCTTCTTCTTTTATAAATCATCATGTTTGTGGAAAATAATGTATCTCAGATGTATTTTTCATTTTATTGTAAAAAGTTTTAAACTATTCGAATTATTAAAGTTGTGGCAATTAGACTGTGTTGTTTTATTTACCTGCATGAGTGATACAGCTTACTGCCGCCGTCTCAACAATGGTGCAGGCTGGGCATGATCCGATTCGTCCCAAGTCATTGGGACCGGGTCGTGACATGTTTTTAGTGGTGGCCCATGCAGGTCTGAACAACAACTTAGGAAAACATATTTAGAAACAATTAGAACACTAGAACATCAATTTGTCACAACATAGGACCGAAATATATTATAAATAAATATTTTTGTTTGATTATAGACTGGTAGGATACCTTGCTTATGTTTGCATCCTAAACCTTCCAGAGAATGACCATTGACAAGACCAATCATGCTGGCGATGAGGTGTCATCTCCGGATCATACCCCATCTCCTCAACCAAGTCCAGGGTTTATTCCCTCGCAGCTGATTGACCGTCCCCCTTAATGCATCCAGTGAAGATTTTACTACACTGGCGATTCCTACCTCTTCTAAAACTGAGTTGCATTTCCTTGGTAGAGTATCCATTTCTGTTGCTCCACCAGTACCAGCAAATACCTCCCAAATGGTTGCCCTATTTCAAGAAATCATGGAGTCCCAGAAGGCTCAAGCTGAAGCCCAGCAGGAACAGATGGATATCACGATAGAAGTTATGAAGAACGTCAATGATGTAGCCTTAGCTATCTTAAACCAAGTTGGAGCGGAACCTCACCCTAGGAGGGGTACCCCTGAAATCTAGAAGACATTTGAGCCCTATCCGGCAGTCATATCGTAAGAAGCTATTGGTTTGTGACTACTGTAAAAGGCCTGGTCACCAAGCCAATATTTGTCGCAAGAGATTGAAGAAATGTTTGGTATGTGGATCTGCTGAACATCGGATAAAGGATTAATACCTAGGACTGCTGAATAGCATTGTCTATTGTTGTAACAGGGTGACCTTAGATCAATCATAAGAGTTTTTGCTGTAATTCTCCACATGAATAAAATTCTTAGTTACACCTTTATGGCAGATGTTTTTCCTGATAGTCTTCCCGGATTATCCCAGATCTAGACCTAGGATTTACCATTGACCTAGTCCCCGGCTCTTTCCCATTTTTAAAGGATGTTACAGAGTCAACCCGAAGGAGGCCAAGAAGATGAAGGACCAGATCAACGAAGGCTCTAGGATTTATTAAGGATGGAACTTCACCTTAGGGAACACCTATCTTGTTTGTGCCCAAGAAGGATGGAACAACGGATGTGCACCGATTACCCGACACTAAAGAACAAGTACCCTCTGCCCGGATCGAGAATCTGTTTGATCTGTTTGTGTGGAGTTAGGGTATTTTCGAAGTTTGACTTAAGATCTGACTACCATCAAATCAAAGTCAGGAAGGAGGACATTTCCAAGACGGCGTTCAAACACCAAGTATGGGTAGTTTTCTTTGGTCATGACGTTGGACTGACAAATGCTCCTGTTATGTTCATGAATCTCATGAACAGAGTTTTTCACGAGTATTTGAATCAGTTTATCTTCTCCATAGATAACATTCTGATATATTCGAAGACTGAAGAAGAGCATGAAGAACATCTGAGGAAAGTTCTGAAAACTTTAAAGAAAAAGAAGTTTTATGGTAAGTTATCTGAACGTGGATTTTTCTTTGACAAGGTGGATTTTTGGCCATGTTGTCAAGAGAAGAAATTTCGATGGAAGATAGCTGCTGTTGAAAAGTGGTACCCCAAGTTCAATTCGGAAGTTTCTTAAACTTGGCTGGCTACTATCAGAAGTTCGTAAAGGATTTCGTCAAGATTGTTGAGCCGATGACGAAGCTCACTTGGAAGAATGAAGAGTTCATCTGGACGAACGATTGCCAGGCGGCATTGAGGAGCTGAAGAAGAGACTTACCACTACACCAATCCTTGCGCTACCCGCAGAAACCGGTGGTTTCTCAATTTACAGTAATGCCTCTGGAAAAGGACTGGGTTGCGTTCTTCAACAACATGGGAAAGTAATTGCTTACACATCTAGGCAACTACAGACTCATGAGAAGAATTATCCCACACCTAATTTGGAATTTGCTGTAATTATCTTTACTTTGAAGCTATGGAAGCATGATTTTTATGGAAAGGGAGTGAAAATATACGGACTACAAAAGTCTGAAATATGTCTTCACTCAGAAAGAGCTGAATATTAGTCAAAGAAGATGGCTGAAGCTGATGAAGGATTTCAACATCGACCCGCTATACCACCCGGGTAGGGCTAATGTGATCGCTGATACACTTAGTCGATACCCAGTGGCGATGTTCTTAACCAAGGAGTGGCACCTACTAGAAGACGTCGAGAAGCTTGGACTGGAGATTATACTACCTGGAGATAGAAGGACGGAGCTGGATGCTGATTCAGTGTTGATAAAGTTCGAGGCTGATGGACAAAATCAAGAGGACGTAGTTTCAAAACGAGGCACTTTGCGGGCTTAGAGATCAAGTGTTGGCAGGAACACTTGAGGGTTTCTAAATTGATCAGCAGTGGAACTCTGAAGAATGGTATGAGACTTTGCGTATCGGCTGACAAACGGAGGAACGAGTTGATGAAAGAAATGCACCAGTCGCAGTATTCCATATATTCAGGAGCTAATAAGATTTATCGGAATATGCCTCCATTGATTGGTGCTATGGAATGAAGAAGGACAATTCCAGGTATGTGATTAGATGTGAATTTGTCAACATGAGGAATTTAGCAAGAGAACAACAAGTTTGTTGCAGCCACTGGACAATTCGGAGTGGAAGTAGAAGCATATAACAATGAACTTTGAGTAAGAATTGCCTTGTTCCCAAGGAGGGAAGGGCACCAATTGGATTATAGTAGACCGACTGACTAAGTCAGCACACTTTATTCCCTTCAAGGTTAGTTTATTCATCGAGAAGTTGGCAGCATTGTACGAGAGGCACCCCTACCGGATTTATGGAGTACAAACCGGCGGACAATCAAAGAAGATAATCCAGAAGCTTGAAGATATGTTAGATTTTGTGTTTTGGAAATTGGAGGGTCTTGGAGAAGATCATTTAAAATTGGTAGAGTTTCCTTACAACAACTACCAAGTTAGCATCGTCAATCAGTGGAGTTGAAGAAGGAGATAGCGTCTTTTGTGAAGATTTTCTCCTACCAGAGGAACGATCAGTATTAGCAGAGCAGGAAAGTTGAGCCAGGTACATCAGGCCATTTGAAGTTTTAAGACGAGTTGGAAGTAGCGTACTGGTTAGCTCTATCAGCTAATCTTGAGAGTGTGCAACGTCTTCTACGTATCACAGCTCAGACGCTACATTCTGGATCCGAGTCCCATATTGGATAATTCAGAGCTGAAGATTGGACTCAACCTTTCAGTGCCAGAGAAACCAGTTGCAAGCATAGTCAGAGGTGAGAAGAAGATCAGAATTTGAGCTATTACATAACTCCTACTTCTTATCTTTTCGTTCTAAACTTGACTGATGCTGCTAAGTCAGCCTAGTTTTGCAAGCTATCTCTTTATCAAGCTTGATCATGACGATATTTTATTGGGTACACCGACTAATATATTGTCTAATCAGGACCGGTGCATGATGGTCTGATCAACCTCGTGTACTTTGGTTCGCTTTTGTATTTTCTGCAGGGATGATATCATAAATAAAATTTGTCCCTAAACCGTCTCATTCACGACTGCCTTGAAAATTCTTATTGTTAGACCTGAGTTACGGACGTAGTACCCGTAGCTGTTTGGTTCTCCTACCCTGCCTTTAATTTCGAAGACGAAATTTTCTAAGGAGGAAAGATTGTGAAACCCATATTTTGTGATTAATTAATATTAGTGTATTAGTATTATTATTAGTATTTCTAATATTGTTATTATTATTAATATATTTTCCTGAGTGTAAATGATTTCAAAAAAAATATATAACATGGATTTTTGAATTCAGACCCAGACCCGAGTCCGAACCCAGACCCAGGCCTGAGCCAAACCCAATCTCATTTTCCTTTCTTTCCTAAAGTCTGATTGGTTTATATAAATAATAATAAAATATAATATAATATATTCTTTTGATCTGGTCCAATTGGACCAGAACCCACTACCAACCCCTCGTTTCACATTCTTAACTCCCCTCCTTAACTCTCTCCCGTAACTCCCCAACTCTTCACCCCTTATAACTCTCTCACAATTTCCCACAACAGAGAACACACGCACACCCATCACCACCCTTTAATTTCCCCACTCCTTCTCTTATTCCCCACTCTCTGTTAAACTCTCGTACTCATTCAGAAGAAGAGCAAAACTCTCCTCTTCCCACCTAATTCTACACTTTCTCTCTCTCTCTCTCACTCTCTATCTCTCGGTCAACTCTCCAGAGAACCCCCCAAACTCCCAAATCCTTATCCTAACCCCAATCACAAACCCCCTCGCGGCCGACCGCCGGCGACCGCGTCAGCCCCGTCGCCGCCCCTCGCGGCAATGCCCCGCCGGCGCCCTCGCTCCCCGCGAGCGCGCGTCCGTCCCCTTCGCGCCTCCCTCCGGCCGACAGCGTCGCCCTTGCGCGCCGACGCCGGCGTTCCCCGCTGGCAGCGCCGACTCCCTCGGCGACTCCCCGCGCCCCTTCTCGGTAGCGCCCCTGTCCGCCCTCTCCCCGTGGCCAAGCCCCGACTCCGGCGTGCCCTTCTGCGCCCTGTCACCAGCAACCTAGCCAGCTGTTCCCTGTCGCGGCGATCCCCTCTGGCTGATCCCCTGCCGCGGATCTGTCCGAGTTCGTTTTCCCTTGCTGTTCCCTGGTCGCGCCCTGGATCTGAGTTTTCGGCGTTCTTCGTCAATATTGCTGGTTTTCAGCGCTGACCTGGAAATACGTCACTGTTCGGAGCTATCTTTTCCTTCTTTAACATTCATCTGAGTGCTCTAGCCGTGCAATCCGAGGTATAACCCCCTGTCCCGCTATTTTTTTATTATCTTGTCGATGATGAAATGGTCCCCGATTCCCTTTGGGAACTCGGTTTTAGCGACGTCGTAATTTTTTGGGACTTTCGGAAAGGTCCTGTGGATTATTTTGGATTCCCGGAATATTTCGGGAATGGATTTTTGGTATGTTTTAGCTTTCTGGATTTTTCCGGGAACGTTCTGTGATTTGTGGGTTTGGAATCGGACTTCCGAAATTATTTCGGGTCGTCCCGATTATTCTGTGGATTGGTTGTAGATATTTTATATATATAAATTCGGGTTTCTCCCCGGTTTGGGATTTGCAGGAAATTATCGGCGTCAACTCTCAGTTTTTGGGTTGACCAAAAACAGAGGAGATGCTGCCCGATTTTTTCGTAAATCCTGAATTATTTTTAAAGTGGATTTAAAATGATTTCGGAGTTTTATTTAATATTTAGATTTGGGTGACGACCGTATCGGTCAATGGACCCGGCTAAGTGCAAACGAAACCGGCTCCACCCGGACGTTGAGGCATTAGCCAAGTTGAGGATTGGACCATATCTGAGACTTTATAATTATCTTTATTTTTACTATTAAATTCTGTTTATATTCTATTAATATTTTCAGTTTAGGACTAACGTCAGTCTTATCTTATTTCAATTTATGTAAATAAATTGTAATGGGCATAAGCCCAGCTGGCTGGTCTGTAACTATAATAGCTTAGATTCCTGTCATTTTCTGGTTTTTTCGAGTTTTTGATATTTAACGATTAAAATGATTAAAATATATTTTCGTATAAAATTAATTAATATTTTCTCACATAAAAATTGACAAAGTTTCTATATAATTAAAAAGTCACGTATTTCTCACTAAATAAGAAAATTAGCTTTATATTTATATTTATAAAAATTACCAAGTTTTCATAAATAATCTGGCAGCGACGATGTTTTCCGAATTCAAAGTTAAAAATGACATTTTTACCTCGTATTAAATCAACGCACTAATAATCGTGTTTTCTGTGTTTGGTTAATTTAAGAACTAAAATTGGATTAGGACACAAATAGAGATTTCAACTAGCGTAGCTAGATTGGTAAACCTGAAATCTGAGTCAATTCTCAATTGTAGGGTTTTGAGGACTGTACTAGCATCACCCGGAATCAACAAACGAATCCAGTCAATAAAACAAAGGTAAGTACATTTTGTGTTAGTTTACAATTATTTAGTAATCGTTTTATTGCAAGTTTAAACCACGATGCAACACGAAACTCTCTCTGAGAGCACTGACTGTAACTACTGTAATTATTGGGGACTAGGGGAGTAGTGTAATGAGTATGACCACATCCAAAATATTATACTGACTGTGTTAGCTTACCCCTCATACACACGGGGATAAGCCATATCGTATCAATAGGATACAACTGTACAACCCAAGCCGGTCATATTCATTACCTATTCACATTACAGAAACTGTAACTGTTTTAAAACTGTAACTGCTTAGTTGATTTTCAAAACTGTTTAAAAGTGCATAATTCTATTATTATTTCAATTGTTAAATTAGCATGAATTGTACTTTGCTCACTCCTGACTGGAGACCCAACATTTTAGGTATCACTGATGATGCTTTATTTCGCGGTATTTTCCCGAGATTCCAACTAGAGGACGATGATCTCGAGACTGATGAGCTGGTTGTCTAGATTTTCTTCTTTTTTTATAAATCATGATGTTTGTGGAAAATAATGTATCTCAGATGTATTTTTCATTTTATTGTAAAAAGTTTTAAACTATTCGAATTATTAAAGTTGTGGCAATTAGATTATGTTGTTTTATTTACCTGCATGAGTGATACAGCTTACTGTCGCCGTCTCAACAACGGTGCAGGCTGGGCATGATCTGATTCGTCCCAAGTCATTGGGACCGGGTCGTGACAAAATAAATCGAAGATGTATTGGAATTCAATTTCAAAAGAGATTATGGAAGATTAATTTAGTTGAAAAAAAATTTGGAAGGAGAGGATTAGATATTTATTGAATTGAAATTTTATCATGCGATAATGGATTCAATTATTATATATTTTTTTATTTAAATTCTGCGGGTTTTTCTTTTGAGTAGATCTCAAATATAGAAAAAGGAAACATGTACAAGGAATTTTTTTTGGAATATGAATTCAAAGGGTAATAGATGAAGAGTGGAGTATCGAAAGACATTGATGATTTTTGATAAATCACAAACTTAAAAGATCGTGACGACATGAATGTGGGGTTTCGAAGGATGAAGATATTTATAGGTCGAGGAAGTTATTACCTATTTTTAGATTACACATTATATGATATTTGATGGTGGTGTGATTTGGATACTGATGGGTTGTCATATGATCATCTTCTAAACTAAATCCTAATTCTATTTGTCTAGTTATCTAAATAGCCGTTATTCAAATTGCTTGATTTTGGTTTTCGTTTTCAAATCATTGCTTAAATTTTGATCCATAAACTCCTCAACCCTACCAATCCTAACTATTCCAAAATTTCGAGGACGAAATTCTTTTAAGTTGGGTAGGATGTAAAACCCCTAAAATGTTTACTATATTTTTATCAATTTTGGTACTGATTTAAAATTTTTGCATTGTACGTCGCGTAGTCGTATTGTACGTTGTGCGCAAACGGCGTATTTCGTAAATTGCTCGTCGAGTGCGAATATGTGCGAGGTACATATTTTTGTAAAACAATTTTAGAAGCTTAGTTTTTCAAATAAAAAATAATAAATATTTTCAATTTTTTAAAGTTGTAAAAATACGTCATATTGGAATTTCCAGCTCTTTATTTACATTATGAAAGTTTTATAAATGGTAATTTTGAAAACGAGGTATTGTGCAAATATTCATTTCATACGAGGTATATAAATTTAAAATTCATATATATAATTCCATTTTTTAAAATTATTGATATTAATATTTTATTATATTATATTTATTATTTTTGAAATTATTATTATTGGTATTTTTGGAAAATATATTTAAAAATTATTGTGGCCATTTTAAATCTTGATTTGATTTATGGTTTTAATTTAAAAATTTTAAAGGTAGAATTTATATTTAATTTGAGTTTAGTTTATCAAAGTTTAAATTGGAATTTAATTTAGATTTGATTTTTTTTAATTATCTAATGGGGGATTTAAACATCCCAATCCTTATCCTAATGGGAATTCCCACCTCCTATATAAGGAGAGGTACTCATCCATATATTTCTACCATTCACAAATTCCTCCAAAAATTATTTTTCTACACATGCGTACATCGTGTCCGTGCCAACCCAAGCCAGCGTGTACCGTGTCAGTGTCAATCTTATTCCAGCTCTTGTACAGTTATCCGTCTCGCGTCAGGACACACCCCCGACACGACACACGCCGACACCCTAACCCTACACCTTCCCAACAACTGCCACCGCTAACACCAAATTCCTTTCACCACCATCATCGCCACCGTGGTCGACCATGGCCGACACCAACAGCCTCCGCGGTCCTTGACCACCGCCACCCGCCATCATCACCATATCCGACCATCACAGCCAACACCACCACCGTCGTCATCATCACCATTTTTTCCAAAAAAAAACCAAAATTATAATAAGGAAAGGGAAAGAAACCCTCACCGCATGGTGTTCCCGAACCGCGCCGCCCCCTCCGACTGCCGCGCCGCCGCCAGTCGAGTCTTCCGCCCAAGCCACCGCACCTCCGCGCTCCGGAGCAAACCCCATGCACCGCTTCTCCTCCCACCTCCACTTCGCCGGAGCTCCGCCCGTGCCAGCACCGAAACCGGACACCTTTGGTCTGGCACCGCTCCTCCGCGAGCCGCCACGCGGCTAGGCCGCCGTCCAGACCACAACGCCGACGCTCGACCCCGTGCTCGCCAGTACTCCGATCCGCCGCCCTCTCGTCGGAGCGGCCGCCTCCGTCGAGCTCCGTCGGGTGCTGCTCTCTGACTGCATCCGCCGAGCACGCCCATGTGAGCCGTGGCCGCACTCTTCCCGCCAGCCCGCGACCGGAGCGCCGCCGACCCCCAGGCTCGCCGCCGACGCGCGGTCCGCCGACCCCTTCCTCGGTAACCCCCTCTTCTCTCCCTCTTCTCACTTATCCCCTCTTCAATAACTCTCTCCGTGGGTGAAATTTGGGAAAGAAAGCACTGTGTTGGAGTAAAGTTAGGTTATTATTATTATTATTATTATTATTATTATTATTATTATTATTATTATTAGCTTCTCTAACTCTCTTACTTACTGTAATTTGGAGAAAAGGAACAGTAAAGTTCTATTAAAGTTTTTATTATTTATTATTAATAATATTATTATTACTATTATTATTATATACTATATTTTTAGGGGTTGTATTATTATTATTATTATTATTATTATTATTATTAATAGTAGTATTATTAATATTTTATTTTATGTTAAAAGTATATATGGGTATGGTATTTTGCCATTTGCTATTATTAGTGACAATATTATTTTCGAAATTATAATTGTATGAAATAATTCGATTAATATTTAAAAATATTTGTGGAAAATATATATATATATATATATATATATATATATATATATATATATATATATATATATATATATATATATATATATATATACTATTGCCTACTATTTTATTTAAGGATTTTGAACTACAAAATTTTATCTTGCAATTTAGTTTTACCCTAAGAATAATTTTCTAGATTGCAAAGTACTACTTTAAAATATTTGACTAATAAAAATATATTTTTCAGTTGTGTATAAAAGTATTTTCAAGTATTTACGTTAAATTATTATAAAAATTATTTTCTAAAAATTTCTATATTCTTTCTCCAAATTTCTCCATGATTATCACCATTGACCACGACTACTCACGCGTTCCTATTTTTCCACAAATTTAGGCCATGTTCGCATGGACCTCGACTATTGCACAAAACATGACATCTTGATCATCGCACCACTCCAGGTGGCACACCAGGCAAGACACCTTGCCTTTACTGTTTAATTTCTTGCTCAATATCATGCATACTTTTTCTTTATGTTCTTCTTTCAAAATTATATATAGATGCAAATTATTATACTTTATGCAATTGACTTAGAGTTAAGGGACCACCGTATGTTTAGTGCATCTCATAAACTGTCACGATGTGCCACGGATTGTGTGTGAGTTGTGAGTCGTATATAGATGCGGACTTGCGTGCTGACTGATCATTGGTGCGTAAAGGCCGTACGTTATGATATAATTGCCAATAGATTGTGTAGAAGACTTGGCAGTTATTAAGGATTTAACAGTATCGTGGAGTCGACACATGTATAGTATCATTGGGGGGAAGGGGACAGTTATTAGCGTAGGGGCTACATTTTATTTTTACACACATTTTGGGCCGAGGGTGACTCTTATGAGCACTACCTTTTGCCCAGGGCCGATAGTGTCTCGGATGAGCGCTACTTGATGGCCACTCTTTATTACTTGCTTGCGTGAATCCGTTACAGCCCCTGCGTAGAACGTTGTCCTTTAAATTGCAATCCACATAGAATGGTTAAGAACCTTTTACTCATGCATACTTTTCTGTTGAGCTTTATTATTCAGTTTATTGGCATGATATTATGTGTCTTGTTACGTCCCTCTGAGGACCTGGTTATCTCGCCAGGTGTGTGTTCTTGTCTTTCGCAGGTGTTCTAGCCGTGGTCATGATTGTCACTATCTCTTCGAGGATGATTGTACTTTGATCGTCTTCGCTTCGTCCGTCAAACTCATTTCATTTTCCATGTATTTTTTTCTTACTTGTTGGTAGTGGATTTGTCTTCGCCCAACATATTTGTATCAAGAAAATTTATTATCATTATATGATATCTTTTTATTTTGTGTGGATGAGATTAGTTATGGTTCTACTACATTTCACAGCTTACGTATATATACTATACGGCTGGCATGTCTACGTACCTAGTCCCAAGTATTTTGGGACTGGGGCGTTACACATTATAGCTATAGATCGTCCATTAGAACACAATCACAACATCACATATATCACTATGCTTTTCGAGTACACCTTTACAATGGGTATTCGGAAAGAAATTCGGGAAAATGGTAAGGCAACTCCTAGGCATTTATGTATACAATCATCCAAGCTACACGATACAACATCAAACGATACATCATCAGCACTGAAAGGAAACTATACAACTCTCAAATCCTAAATCTCTGCATCAGCAGCTGGCTCCAAATCCTAAGCTAGGTCAACTCTGGATATGTCCTCGCAGGACCAAATAGCTAGAGAACATCATCTAGTCCATCTCACGTGCAACACATCCAATCAGGAAATGAGCAAATGTAAACACCAAAAATTTGAATTTTTTATTATTTATTTGGCCTAAATAGTAATTTTTGGATTTTATAATTTTTTAAAATAAATATTTCTTATTGATATATATCCTTAGTCATGGTTAAGTTTTGAGATTCATATTGACTAGAAATTATGGCATGGCTAGTGCAGTCGTGTGTCATGACTAGCATATTAGTCATGGTAGGGATGACCTAGCCATATATATATGTCCCTTGTATGGTAATAAGTCACATTGTGGCTTAAACCATATTTCTGACTTAATTAATTAGTTATAAAGTTTTTTTGACTTTTAGGAGACCCGGTTGTACCAACTAGTCAAATTTGATCCGAACCAAACCTAAACCTATGTATACATGTAGTGCATCCAAATACGTCCATGTATATATATATATATATATATATATATATATAAGAAAAAGAGATGCCTCAGAATTTCCCAGCCCCCGCTCCCTTCTTCTCCGATGCCATCGCCCCCTTCGGCCCCGCCTAGGTCGGCGGGCCCTCCCCCCGTCCACCCCCTTTCTCCCCCCCTTGTCCGCATGGCCACCCCGCTCCGACATCGGCCAGGCCCCCCGCCTCTTGACCTGATAGCCGTTCTCAACCAGCGACCCCCGTCACCCCCGCCCTCCCCTCGCCGATCTCCGCTCCCCCTTCGCCCGCTTTCTCCTCCCCTGGCTCCGCCCCCCCTCCCGTCTCCCCTTGCCTCCCCTGCCTCCCCTCCCCTCCCGGGTCGTGGAGCTTCCCCCCTCGTCCTAGAGCGCTCCGTCGATCCCCGGCCCGTCATCATCGGGGAGCTGTCGGCCTTCGTTCTCCGGAACGTCGAGCGGCCCCACCTATCTCCTCAGTCCAGGGTGCCTCCACCTCGGGACTGGAGCGCACGGGAGTCTCGTGCGTTTCAAATTTGAATTTTCAAATTTCCCTCCAAGGCCTCGGTGTCGTCTCTTGGCTAGGGGTCGCGTCTCTATGCATCCCTGAGTCTTTGGGCGCATATGCATACCCTTCTGTGGGCGCATACAGCGACCAGTACATTCCCCATGAGGGCGCATACTCCAGCCTCGCAGTGGGCGCATATGGCGTGATGCTCTCCTCAGGCTCGTTCGATGGCTCCCCGCTCGCCGGCGAGTCAGCATGCGGTTTTCCCCCCTCCGAGGGCGCATACGGCCCGCTGCCGCTACCAGAATTCCCCAGCTCTTCTGGCCCCCCTTTGGGCTCGTTTGCTCCCCTCTCCCCTTTAAGTTCGGACATGGGCGAATACTCGTGCTCTCCCATGGGACCCTACGCAGGTACATACTCTTGCTCTCCCATTGGCGCATTCGCGTCAGCCCCCACGGGCGCATGTGTTGTTCCCTCCATTGCCCCGCAGGCGCATGTTCTGTTCCCTCCTCCACGAGGCACATGCGACCCTCCGCCATCATATGGTTATGCTTCTGCTGATCCCTCTATTGCCACCGCTCCCACATGGCTGGCATTGTCTCACTTTCCTCCGCAGTCCCCACGAGCACTTATGGTCCGACTCTCCAGGTTGCTTATGCACCTTCAGCAACTGGAAGCTCGTTCAGCATCCGCCCACCCTCTTCAGCTACGCCCACATCCTCAGGCCGTCCCGACCTTGTTGGTCCTACCTTGGCGAGCGTCCCTTCTTTTAGTCGTTTGCCCCCCTCCTCCCCCTCCATCCTCCACCCTTTTCTCTCGGCGCTGTCTGTCGCGACCGGGTCTGGTCGCCCGATCTCGGATGATCTCATTGCTATCATCCCCAGTGCGATCTCGGACCCCCAGCCGGAAGTAGTCCCTTCTCCTCCGTCCTCCAACGCCAGGCCTGGCCCCAGCCTGGTGTGGGACTCGCCATCTTTATCGGCTACCCCGACCACCTCCTTCGCCGACAAGCTCCGACCCGATAGAGCGTCCAAACAGAACATACTGTTCCCGGACGTTCCCCTTCCAGAGGTGGCGTATCCCCATGCTTCTCCCATGCCTACGGTGCCCTTCACCGACCAGGAAATGGCCTTCTTGTCTAAGTCCTTTCCACACTCCTTCGTGCTCAAATTCTTCTTAGGCTGCCCCAAACTTTCCCGGGTTCAAGAGGTCATTGCCAGTTGGCGGTTGTCGGCAGCATACAGGGTCGCCCCCTCGACCCTAGACATATCCTGCTCTATCTCTCCTCCGAGCTCGATCACCAGACCGTCTGGTCCAAAGGCACCTGTAGGGTCGACACCCACCAAATAAAGATAATCAAGTGGTCCACGAGCTTTAACAACAAAGAAGACTCAGCTTCGGTTGCCGTATGGGTAACCCTCCCCAACCTCTCCCTTATTTAATTCGTCCCAGCGGCGCTCAAGCGTATAGCCAATTCCTTCGAGACATACGTGGCTACGGCAGCTGAAACCAGTAACCTGACTAGAGCGCAATACGCAAAGATATGTGTGGAACTCGACCTCACCAAGGAACCCCCAAACCAGATCATTATTGAACTTGGAAATCGCTCTCACACCCAGCAAATAATCTATGACAATCATACACTCTACTGCACTCACTGCCACTTGTGCGGCCACCTCTCCAAGAATTGCTTTCGTCTTTATCCAGAACTCAAGAAGAAACCAGCACAGAAAGAAACCCACACCAATGGAGGCAAGAAGGCCCAAACACCTCTGCTCCCCTACCAAACTCCCACACCAGATTCAACTACAGCGAAGGCAAGTCCGACAAAGGCACCCCTTCGAACCAATCGATAATCCACTTCCACCCTCCAAACCTGGTCCTCGCCAACCAGTTCAACGCCCTTATTGAGGAAGCGATTGACCCCCCAGAGCATAACCCCTCCTGCGGAATCAGCCATGGCCGTCGAGCCGGTCTCTGAGGACAACAGCGACCCCCACGACCCTCTGGGAGCCACAGAGGAGATCCTCCTTCCTATGGCACCGGACGCTCATAAAGTCGCCATCGTTGACGCCCTAGAAATTCTAGGGTCAGAGTAGGCTCATCGAGGACTCCAGGTCCTTACCGCAGGCTTCCATCTTCAGTCGGAAGGAGACCTGATCGGGGCTATTGTTGACTCCATCCCCATCCCTTCCGAGGAACCTGCGCTGGACTCCGCAGAAGAATTGCTGGATCCTTCCGAAGTCCCTCTCCCCAACCCACCGGAATATCCCACCATCGGCACATTGACCTCGAAAGCAGTAGAGGCCACCACCTCTACCAGGCAACCAGAAAAGAAAGGAGCCACTGATTCCCCGACCATGCTCACCAGGTCCGCAGCCAAACGGACCAAACAACCATCCCCCAAACGTCATTAATGTTGAACATCCTATCCTGGAATGTCTGCGGTCTAGCGAACAAACCCACCAAAAGGAGAATTACTAGCCTGAAGAAGATCCACAAGATCGACATCTTGATTATCCTTGAACCAAAAATCCCCTACAAGAAAATCAAATCCATTCAACTGCAGTCAGGCTTTCACTCGGCCATTGCTGGCAGACACGACATTTGGATCCTCTGCACGGAGAACGTCAAGATCGGAGTGATTCAGGAATCCAAACAAGCCCTCACCTGCTGGATCAAACATCCTTTGATCCCCAAGCGCGCCATCCTCTCCGCTGTTCATGGAAGCTGCGATATTACTGAGCGCAGACATCTATGGAACAACCTCCTGGATATCTACCACCTCTGTCCTAACACTCCATGGCTTTGTATTGGAGACTTTAATGCCATCACTTGTAGAGAGGAGAAGATAGGCGGCCGCCTCCATCCTTCGACCATGCTATATTTCAACAATTTCATCTTCACATCCCACCTCTCCTCCCTCCCGTTCAACGGCAATACATTCACCTGGTGCAACATGCAGGAAGGCGATCGTCGGAAATACTTCCGTCTCGATCGGGCCCTAACGAATGCCCATTGGCATGGGATGGGGATCACATCTAAGCTGTCCCACCTCAACGCCATCGAATCCGATCATGCCCCCTGCTTGTTGCCATTACCAACAACTCCAACTAGTCCAAAAGGAGCTTCCGATTCCTGGACTTCTGGTGCGACCATCCCCAATTCTTAGGTATCGTTAAAGAAGCCTGGAATCGGGCAGAGTCCACCGACCCTCTTACTCGGGTTGCCATCAAGCTCAAAGCCACGAGGAAAGCCCTTGCTGGCTGGAGCAAACAAGCCTATGGGGACATCTTTCAAGCTATTCATGAAGCCAAGGACGACGTCACCCGTGCCGAAGCTAGGTTTATGAACGATCGCTCACCTGTTTCCAGAAATACCTTTAACCTCACCAAAGCAATCCTCAAATTTAGATTGAAAGTCAAGACAGATTTTTGGAAACAGAAAGCAATACTTCGATGGGACAGCGAAGGAGACAAAAATACGAATTACTTCCACGCCTGCGTTAATGGGCGTAGACAGAAACTCACTCTTCACCAGATAGCCGATGACACCGGGACCAGCATCTCCGATCAAAAGGGCATCCAAGCGGCGGTTGCGCAGTTCTATTCCCGACTGTTCTCCGAGGAAATGGCCCTCAGAGATAACACGTTCCTGGCAGAGATTCCCCACCTCATTAGTGACAACGGCAACATCCAGTTAGAACTGGCCCCCTCCGAGCAAGAGGTTAAAGATGCCGTATGGGCCCTCGACGCACACAGTACGCCTGGACCAGATAGCTTTTTCGAGGTTTTCTTTAGCTCTTGCGGGGACATTATCAAGGAGGATCTTCACAATACGGCTATTGCCTTACTCCAAGGTACGACTTACCCCAAAGCCATCTTAAGCACCAACCTCATCCTCATCCCGAAGAAAGATAACCCGAAGACTTTTCGCAACTTTTGCCCCATCAGCCTTTGTACTTTCACCAATAAGATCATCTCCAAGATCATAGCGTCCCGCATGTCCGGTCTTCTATCCAAGATCATCTCAAAGGAGCAGAGTGGCTTCGTCCAAGGGAGAAACATTCAAGATAACATCATGTTAGCCCAAAAATTAATCACCTGCATAAAGTTTTCGACAAGAGGAGGCAACATAGCCATCAAGTTGGACATAAAGAAAGCTTACGATAGGGTGGACTGACAATTCATGATCTAGGTGTTCAGGGCCTTCGAATTTTTTAAAAACTGGACCAACATCGTATGGCGATCGATCAGCAACTCCTGGTTCTCTATGGTCATCAACGGAAAGGACGACGGCTACTTCAAATCCAGTCGCGGTGTCAGGCAAGGCGATCCCCTATCCTCCACCATTTTTGTCATCACTGCGGACGCCTTGAGTAGAAACCTTAACAAGATGAAGAGCACCCCCAACTTCCATCACTATCATACCGCCAACGGCTGCCCAATCGTCACCCACCTGGCTTTTGCCGATGACATCCTGATCTTCTCATCCGGAAAGATCGGGTCGGTGGAAGTGGTCCACAACACCCTACAAAAATACGCCAAGTGCTAGGGGCAGAAAGTTAATACGGAAAAGAGTTTCATCTACACCCATCACAATATCGATAGAGATCACATGGCGAATCTCTCCAACACCTCCCCATTCTCCATCAAATATCCCCTATTCCAATACCTGGGATGTCCCCTAGTGTATGGTAAATATAATGCAGGAATTTTCGAGGACTTGATCAGACGCATCAGGAATAAACTGGAGAGATGGCATAACGCTACCCTGTCTCCAGGAGATAAGATGATCCTCATCAATCACGTCCTCACCTCCATTCCCATCTACACCCTGGCGGCATATTCCCCTCCAAAGAAAGTGCTCTACACGATCGAAAGCATCTTTAGCAACTTCCTTTGGGGCCATCAAGGAGGCAAAGACAAGCATCATTGGGCTAGTTGGGATACAATGGCTTGCCCTACTAGAGAAGGAGGACTGGGATTCAGCAAACCGTCCCACATCGTCAATGCCTTCTCGATGAAGCTGTGGTGGAAGCTGCACACGAATCATAACTTATGGACCAGGTTTATGAAGGCCAGGTAGTACAAGCACATCCACTCGTCGACGTCCATCTCGAACAGCAGATCTTCTACGGCTTGGCATCGCATTCTCATTGGTCGGTTACTCGCAGAACCCGTCATTCGCCTTCGTCTAGGCGACGGGAGCTCCTCGCCTTTCTTCGAACGTTGGGTTGTCACCACCTTACTTTCCAATCTTGCGGCCGCCCCTAGCAACTGGAACTGGAACAAGGTTCGAATTTGGGCCGGACCAGAAGGAGTGGACATGATCCGTCTTAGCGGAGTGACGATCGGAACGGAAGCAGATGAGATCAGATGGTCGGCCACAGCTACCGGATCATTCTCGATTAGATCGGCAAGAATTATGAATCAAGGCCAATTGACGCCATTTCCCACTATGGCCTCTTTCTGGCAGACCTACATCTCCAAGAAGTGGTCATTTCTGATTTGGAGAGCCCTTCGCAACATCCTCCCTGCCGACGACTCTCTCAATACTGTTGGGGTCAGCCTCGCATCCGCTTGCACATGCTGCTCTGATCGTCAGTCGAAAACGGTCAACCACATCTTCTGTCAGGAGGACCTTCCATCAAAGGTGTGGAGTGTGTTGTCCCAGCGCTGCAGAACGGCTAGTGGGGGCGACAGCTTCTCCGACCGAGCTGCCGCCTGGGCTGCCGTGTCCCATGGCCATCAGATTGTGGCAGCCGCCGCTACTTGGGTAATCTGGAAAAACTGCAAAAAGGCGAGATACGAAGGTCGTCAGTACTCTACCGATCAGCTCATTTGGGAGACCATCCGCGAGTGCCGTAAGCGTAGCTCCCATTGCACTCACAGCCAGCCGGTCTTCTGGAACTCTCTCCTTACCCCTTCTTAGTCATTTTAGCTCCCGTTTTCTCTTTTGTTAGTATACATGTATAGGCTTCGGCATTTTACGCCTAGTGGTATACTTGTATAGTGGTTGGTTGTTTAGGCCTTTTTTGAATAACACGGGATTATATATATATATATATATATATATATATATATATATATATATATATATATATATATATATATATATATATATATAATATATATAATATAAAAAATATATATATATATATAATATATATATAATATATATATATATATATATATTTTTTATATTATATATATTATATATATATATATATATATATATGTATATATATATATATATATATATATATATATATATGAAATATATATATATATATATATATATATATATATATATATATATATATATATATATATATATAAAATAAAAATAAATAAATAAATAAATATATATATATATATATATATATATATATATATATTTCTTCATATATATATATATATATATATATAAAATTCAAATACCAGGGGTATTTGAATTATTTTACCTTATGTAGATTCTTAGCTAAAATTATATTTGATGTATGGATATTAAGGTAATTACACCCTCATCCCCTTTCCTCTTTCTCCCTTCTCTAATTTTCTGTCCATTTCTAACCGTTCCCTCCCCTGCCGCTTCTATTTTACATTCTACAAGATTCTTCTAAGAAACTTAAGAAAATAAAATGAAGAAAGTAAAGTTCTACAACAACAAAAATAGCATGGACTGAGAGAGAACAAAAATGAACAAACAAAATGCTTTGGTATTAAGAATATAGTGCCAAGAGGCCCGGCCTCTCCATAAGGATGAAGACCCCATTGATGGCATCGATGTCTTCTTTCCTCTGCCTATCAAAATAGCTTTTCCTTCTACTTCTCTTTGAACAGAGGATTTATATGGTGACCATTACTTTCCAAACCTTCTCTTTTTTTGCATGTTGGAGATTAATCTTATTTTTTAGTATAATAAATATTTATTTAATTAGCCATATCTACAAAATTAATTAGTGTTATATCGTAACACTTGGTAACTATGACTGACGCGTTGTTTGTATGCATTATATTTTTTTTCAAATAATACTTTATGTGAAATTTTATTTTCATTTAATGTCATCAATGGATTCTTATGCTTTCTGTTCTACAAAATATATTTTTCTAACATTTTGATATCATCTTTTTTTTTTCTAAATGTTTATATCAAATGTATTCTATTTTGTGTCCTGCAGCATTCTTTGAATGCCAACTTCTATTGTTGACTTCATGTTGGTGCTTTTATCTTTAAAATTATAATTTTTCATTCTTATTAACATACTTTTATATTGTAAATCAAGGAATATTGTATCTCACGGTATGAAGTTTTAAATTTTTCGGGGAGTTATATCATTCTATATAGAAAAAAGGAAGAAAAAAATAAGTTATGATCGAATTAGAATAAATTTTTAATTTGTACTGTATGAAGTTAAATTAGATTAAATTTTATCCAACTAGAATAATTTAAATAAACTAAATTAGATTAACTCATATTAAATTAAATATTATATCAACTAGGATTGCAAGTATGCATTAGGCCAAATTAAATTTCATTATAATTATTAATTTTATAAAATTAGATTGTTAGTTAGATTTGACTTGCATTAAATCTTTAAATAGACTAAACCAAAAAATTATAAATTAAGTTCAATAATTTTATCTATTATATTTAGATTATGTTATATTATATTTCATTATATTTAAATTATGAATTTGAAACTATGGATTAGACAAATGAACAATAATCGATGTATTTGATAATTAACATTCAAATTATGGTAGAGAATTTAAATTTTGAATTTGGTTGGATGTTGTCTTTGCTACAAACGTGTTGCACATGCAACACGTGTGCCAAACACTAGTATATGTATACTATTATAAGGGGGCTTCAAAATGGCTCAAAATTGAGCTATCTAAGTCGTGTGTATATCATCAACCATTTAATTTAAAAAAATTATGTAAAAGTTGTTGAAGAAAGGTTAATTTTTTTATATATGTTCAACATTGGAAATCTAACTCAACCAAACAGGAAGAATACCTTTCATCTTTACCGCATGAGTTAGAAGTAATATTTGACTATAATTGGATAATATTCTTATTATACGTTATTATATGTGCAAATCACGTATATATATATATATATATATATATATATATATATATATATATATATATATATATATATATATATATATATATATATAATTTTATTTTATTTATTTTTTTGAGGTGTCCTTTCTCCAAGTCAGATCGTGGCTATATAAGCCACCCAACCGCCCGAAAGGGGATTCGAACCCAAGACCTGTGCTTAGGCGTCCCCTCCCCCCCCCCCCAACTACCACTAGCCTAGTGCCTTAGGGACACACACACACACACACACACACACACACACACACACACATATATATATAACTATTTAAATAAATCCCTAACTAACCATCTAACCTACTAATTTTCTCCTGGCCAAAACCTAGCAGAAATCTCCTCTATGTACGTGCCCTTCCCATCCTATTTTATTATGCATGGTCGGCCTACTAAGGTCTTCATATATATATATATATATATATATATATATATATATATATATATATATATATATATATATATATATATATATATATATATATATATATATATATATATATATATATCTTTTAAATTACTATTTATATCCAATGTTCACAAAACCCTAACCCTAACTGTCACTCCCATTTTTCGTTATATGTATTTCTATATGTGTATGCAGATTTTTGACATTTGTCAGGTAACCCGTATTTTTGACTTGCCTTGCTTAGCCTAGTCTTGGTTTAAACTTGACTTGGTTTGGTTCACCTTGGTTCCACTTGGCTTGGCTTTGCTTGGTTTGGTTTGGTTTGGGTTGAGATGAGAGGGTTGATATATATACCAAACTCCTCTCTCTCTCTCTCTCTCTCTCTCTCTCTCCTCCATTAATTTCATTTACTTCTTCATCTTCTTCTTCATTTACTCCTCCCACCTACCAAGCCCTAGGCAAGTGCAACTTGATCCATGATGGATCTCAAATTTTATTATTCCGTTGTCTTCCTTGCAAGATTCTAAGCCTCTTTAGAACTTAGAGTCTTTGGTTTTGATGTTTATATTTTTGTAGGTCTAAGTTTGTAGTTTTATGGTTTTATTGGTTTTGATCTCTTAAACTTTAATATTTCAAAAATCTTAGGATTCCATGTTGTGGAGAATTTCATTCTACCCACTTTTGGCTTTTGAATCGCTTGATTTTGACTTATTTTGAAGAAGTTATGACATTTTTCATATTCATGGGTCTCCGTACATCTTCGGTGCTGCTGGGACGATGAACAGTACCGCATGTGTGATTCGTTGGTCGTACGTCTGCACGTCGTGCTCTCGTGTGCCGTACATATGCGCGCTATGCATTTTGCGACCCGCGTGCCTGCATGTCGTGCTCTCGTGCCCCCAGCCCCGTGCATTCTTGCGCTGCATATTTTGCACGTCGTGCGTCTGCACGATTCGTTGGCCACGTGCCTGCATGCCGTGCATCCATGCGTTGCACGTTTTTCGGCCGTGTGCTCGTGCGATTCTTTTGCAGCACGCCTACGCGCCGCGCTCTCGTGCTCCGCACGTCGTGCATCCCCATGTTGTGCGTTTCACGGTCGTGTGCCTATGTGATTCGTTTGTCGTATGCCTGTGTGCCGTGGTCTCGCACCCCGCACATCGTGGCCAGTTTGTCTGTGCGCGTACGAATGGTTGTTTTTGCCTGTTTAAGCTGTTTTGTAGCTCAAATCTTGAAAAACTTAAAACATGAAAGTTGTAGATCTTTGTCTTGGCTTCAAGAATCTTCTTATCTTACTTCAGTTAGAGTTCATATGCGACTGATAGTTTCAATCACAGTTTTTTTAACTTCTTTGCATATTTTATGTACTTGGCCTAAATTGCGATGACCCGACTTGATGAACTTGACCTTGAACTTGAGCATGAGAACATGATCCCATCTTAATAATCTTACTAGTGGCCCGTCGAGACGCACTCTTGAATGTACTCTTGACATGACAAGTAAACCTGACATAACATGTATAATCTTGATCGTTGTTGCGACAGCCATTCCTGACTTGCTAAGTGTAACTCTTGTCTTGACTTCGTGGTTAATTTGTCTTATTGTGCCTGTACAAGCAACCTTTTTGGTCTTGCATCATGTCTAGGACATGGATTCCTGGTTACCACGGTCAGGGATTCATAATAAATCTGACTAGGTTAATGACTAGATTGATCAAGTAGTTCATATAGAGAGATTTTTTAGTTACAGGCGATCCCGTTATCCTGGCCACACCTGTAGAATTGTAGCCTGCCGTCGAGTAGGACGCATTTCTAGTACACTGTCATGTGTTGCACTCTAAGTCACCTAATAATTCTCTTAATTCTTGATAAACTCTTATAACCTCGCCTGGATAACCAGGATAGTCTATAGGGCTTGTGACTGCGGGAACATCTCTAATGTATCTTGTTGGTAACTAGCCTGTCAAAACCCTAGTTAGCTAATGATAGCAAGCCATAGGACTTGATTATCCGTGCCTGAATGATTATCGCATGATTAACATGGGAATTTATATTCTACCTCTTGTTTTCTTAATACAACCTAGTATATTCTTTAAAGCGCGTCTTATGCCATTTAATTATGTTCATTTATCAGTTCTTCTATTCATTTTATGCTGGTTTTAGTTTCTAAGTAGAGCCTCCCTTGTAGCACTTACTCTTTCTGGGTTCTGACCCAACTGATTTTGTGTGGCCAAATTTTGGAGTAGAACCCAAGGATCTACCTGCCTTCCAGCCAGATGGTGAATACTAGACATAACCATGGCAATGAGTGGGTTTTCTTATTTTGCTCTCCCATTCTATTGTAACTTATTCTTTTGAGGCGTTTAGCCGTCGAATATGTGTTAGCTCGTGTTGAAATTTTAATTTATGTCTGCCTAAGGGCTGTTATATGATTGGCAAATCCTAGGGTTGATCATGTATGACTTAACTCTTGCTAGTCTTCGCATTTGTATGACTAGCTTCATGATCATCTGAATATATAATGTTTGGGACGCCTTACTTTGTATTTCTGATGATCTAACATCTTGTAACAATAATTTGCTTGCTTGAGATTGAGACACTAGGCTTGTTCTTGACCATAAGAGACTGTTGACTTGTAGATAAACCCTCATGCATCTAGACAGTCATGACCATATTGCAAGGTGGGTTGCACTTCAAGGTACATAGCTGGCTGTGTCTGTCCCCCGTTCTCCAATATTCTGGTTCTGGGGCATGATACGGTTTAAGTGGTGGTCCATACAGGTCTTGTAAATCAAGATGTGTGAGAATTTACTAAATAGATGTCTCAATTAGCATTCGTACTTCATCTCTACTCGTACTTTCTAATCTTCTTAAATCTTGACCCGATAAGGTGTTTTATCCTTGATCTATCTTGGTCCTTCCTTATTGTTCCCCATGTCATTTTCTTCAGTGGCATTATTTTTGGTCCTACCAATTAGCCAGGTGGAGAACCTCCAGTAAACCAGTAGCAACCTGGGATCAAACCTAGCACTCAGGGGAAGCATCCCGAGTCATGCCTTTCGGGAATCTAGAGCCACCAGTTCAGCCAGCCCACCCTACATATGTTGATAATAGAGTCCTGATGGGACTCATCCGAGACTTGCTTGCATCACAAGATCGTCGGAGCGATGCCCTGCAGCAGACAATACAAGAAGCTTTGGATAGAGTTAGTTATCAAGGGAACAATGCAGCCAACAGCTTTAAGCGCCTGAACCCTCCTTTGTTTGACGGCAATGAAGATGCTATTGCTGCTGACGTATGGCTTCAGGATATGGAGGTCATTCTGGAGGCAGCTAGGATTCCAGAGAAAGTGAAGGTGGCTATTGTGCGCCTACAGTTATTGGACTTAGCCCGTAGCTAGTGGGCGATACAAGCCATTGGATTGGTGATGCCTGTCCTGTGTATGGTATTCAGTGATAAGTTTCAGAGAAGTACTTTGATGCAGTAGCTCGGTATGATCTGCAGACAAGGTTTAGCAACCTCAAGCAGATGGTAAGGACGATCGATGGTTATGCGGCTGAGTTTTCAAGACTTAGTCGGTTTGCTTCTACCTTAGTAGCAACCTAATTGGACCGAGCGCAGCAATTTCAGCAGGGACTCCACCTAAAGATTATTCTAGCAGTGGAACAGTTTGAGCACTAGACATTTGATGTTGTTCTGCGGGCAGCTAGGAGGCATGAATATACCTCCCAGAGGATAGTTGATCGTGCTGGAGGATGAAAGAGGCCTCATGGACATTTATCTCAGTCATCAGCACCAGCCCCAGCAGCTAGGGCATTGACCATGGAGCTCTTAGGAGGGCGACCACAGTTTCGTCAGGTCAGTACTGGACTCCGACGTACCCTCAGCAACAGAAGCAGAGGCAATCTTTCACAATGGCTGCTCTCATTGTGGGAAGCCTGGGCATGTGGTATCAGAATGTCGCAGAGCACAGGAATTGTGCTTGGCTTGTGGGGGTACCGAATCACAAAATTAGGTCATGTCCGCATAGAGCTAGTTCATCTTCATCAACCCTAACCAATCCATCAGTTAGAGCACCAGCACCAGTACTGCTACAGCAGCAACAGCAGTACCAGCCTCCGACGCCATTATCGCCTCAGGCCTAGGCCTTGAAGCAACAGAGGCCACAATAGTATGTTCAGACCCAAGCTTAGATTCATAACAGATAGAGAGGTAACCAGCAGAGGGGACCAGCACCAAGGGGACAGGGTCAGGCTATGGTTCTGACTGTGACAGAAGAATTGGCATCAGGTAAGGTGGTGGCAGGTATCATTCTTGTCAACTCTTTTCCAACATCAGTATTATTTGATTCGGCTGCATCGCATTCATTATGTCTGCACGATTCGCAACACAGATAGGACTGAAGCCCGAGTCGTTATCATTAAGGCTCAATATACTTACTGGTAACGGTCTTGTGGGAGTAGATAGAATCTTTTTCTCGTATCGAATCGTAGTTAGCGGTAGAGAGTTTCCCGCTAGATTAATAGAATTTTCGATGGCTGACTATGATGTGGTCCTAGGAATGGATTGGTTGAAGGATCAATACGTAAGAATAGACTGCCATATTGGTAGGATTATTTTGGTATTCTCGGCGAAGAAGTATTTTCATTTTAGAAAGGCGAAGTAGAACCTTCTCCACCAATCTTACGGATGGAAGTAGTAGAAGCAGTACAGTTTCCCAGAGTAGTAGAAGAATTTTCTGACGTATTTCCGGAAGAGCTTTCAGGCATGCTACCAGAGAGAGGGATGGAGTTCACCATTGATTTGATTCTATAAACGGAACTAGTACCAAAGAGAATCTACAGAACGACACCATTAGAATTGGAGATCTTGTACAAGATGATTGAATAACTCAGAACCAAGGGATTCATTCGTGCTAGTGGATCACCTTGGGGATCCCCGATGCTTCTTGTAAAGAAGAAGGATGGTACGTCAATATTATGTGTTCATTATCGTACCTTGAATTATGTAACAATCAAGAACATATATCCCCTGCCAAGGATAGATGATTTATTTGATAAACTCAGTAGGGCAGCGATATTCTCAAAGATTGACTTATGGTCAGGGTACTATTAGATCAGATTCAGAGAGCAAGACATTCCAAAGATGGCATTCAGATCAAGACACAGGTATTGGGAGTTTTTCGTTATGCCATTCGGAGCGACCAATGCGCCAACAGTATTCATGGATCTCATGAATCGCATATTCATGCCTTATTTGGATCAATTTGTGATAGTTTTTATAGACGACATCTTAGTCTATAGCAATAGTGAAGAAGAGTATAAGCAACATCTCTGAGTAGTCCTTCATATTCTCAGAGAGCACCAGTTGTACGCAAAGTTCAGCAAGTGTAAATTTTGGCATTATCACATTTTGTACTTAGGCCATATTATCGCCAGAGGTGGAGTGGAAGAAGACCCCCAGAAGATAGTAGCTATAGAAATATGGCCAGTACCTAGCACCATCCTAGAAGTGCAGTTTTATAGGATTGGCGGGCTATTAACCAGCAATTTGTATCAGACTTCGCTTGAATTTCAGCGCCTTTGACGCAGTTGACCCGCAAGGATGTGCAGTTTGCTCGGACAACAGAGTATCAGAGTTTATTCGAGAAGTTAAATTAAGGATTGATGACAGCACCCATTCTCACGCTTCCAGATAGGATTGGAGGATTTTCAGTTTATTGTGATGCTTCAGGCAGAGGATTAGGATGCATCTTAATGCAGCATGGCAAGGTAGTAGCTTATGCGTCACGTCAGCTTCGTGATCATGAAAGAAATTATACAACACATGACTTGGAGTTAGCAGCGTGGTTTTTGCACTCAAGCTTTGGAGGTATTACTTGTATGGGGATCGGATAGAAATTTTTACCGACCACAAGAGTCTTAAGTATGTGTTTACACAGAAGGATCTTAACATACATCAGAGAAGATGGCTAGAGTTACTAGTGGATTATGACATCAACCTGCAGTATCATCCTGGGAAGGCCAACGAAGCTGCAGATGCGTTGAGTAGAAGAGCATAAGCTTATTTTCTAACAGCACTGCCAGAGTTATTGACAGATCTCCAGAAGATAGGAATAGATATAGTTCTTCCTACCATCACGACATTGATGGCCAGTATGCAAGTTCAGTCCAGCATAGTTATAAGCCCCCTGAATTTTAGAGTTTATTTTAAATTTTCTAAATAAATTATTTTTAATAAATATTTTATTATAATTATTTTTTTATCATTAAATGTACTTTTTCTGCGACTTTGATTTCTGGAGCATCAGAGATGCCAATCTCTGGAAACTCTCTTTATGAGTTTTGTAGTAGACCAGATTATCTTTACTTTGGTATAAGGTGTTCCACTCAAACTTGTTCCCCTGTGCTCTTTTTGTATCGCGCAACTTTTGGGTCAATTTAGGCCAATTGATTATCTACCGTAAATCCTGATCCAACTTCCAATTTAATTTTAGGACCCGACATCGGTCCAATCTAATCGACCCAATATATGGTTCTGACCTATTTTGAGCCTACTATGCATGTGTCACCTGCGTGCCACCCAATTGATCTCCCGTGTGCTCATATTTCATCCATGATTATAAATAATTTAAATTTATAATTATGATCAAACCCAAGCCCAAACTCCATCGAACTTGACCCAACACCCAACCAGATTTTATGTAGGCCCTCTCATAATTACCCAAAAACCTAACACAATTTTTCTTTTTTTCCTACTTTAAAAATATCTCTTTTTCTCTCTCTACTTATTTAAATATATATATTTAAATATCTCTTCCTCTCTTTTTTAATATATACAAATATCTCTCTCTCACTTCACAACACACCCCCTCTCCCCATCACAGCACACTCCCTCCCTCTTAGCCGACCTCTCTCTCTCTCTCTCTTAACTTTCTTTTTCTCTCCCTCTCTTTCCAATATATATAACTCACTCTCTCCTTCTCTCTCTCATTACTCACACTATACTCCAACCCCATTATCATCAGCCCACTCTCTCCAGCCGACAAGCACCCCATCTTCCTTTTCTTCTTCCTTCACTTCTTCTTCTTCTTCTCCTCTCCTTTATTAACTTTATCACCATCACCATCATCAATTTCGTCTCTTCCTCCTCCTCCCTAGGCCGAGCACCACCCTCATCTCTTCATCATCTTCTTCATCAATCCCCTATCACCATCACCATAACCACCATCACCCGCACCACCACCACCACAGCCACTACCACTCTTCTCCTTCTCCTCCTTCTTTCCCTCCTCCCACAGCTGCAGCAGCCAACAACAAACGAGCACAACAGCAACAAGTATGCGCAGCAGCAGCCGCGGCCAGCCGTCGCATGCCACCGCGTAGACCCTCTGACTCCGGGCCCACCCTCCGGCGAACTCTCCATCGCCATCCTCCTCCTCCCCGATGTGATACGTAGGTTATTCGTGCATTTCTCACGAAATTCCATCGTAACGCGCTCGGAATGGATTTCAGAATGGCGTTCCGTCGCAGCGACTTCGCGCATATTTTTTGAGAGATTCGACCGTTGGATCGACAAACTCTTTGTTCCGTCACAATCTTGGTATATAGCTCTTCACTTCCCTCAAGTTCATCCGTTAATTTTGTCGTTTGATACATCAAAATCGGCCGCCAAGTTGACACTCTAAATTGTACTATTTTTGGACAGTTTTGTGGAGCCAACTTCGTCGGCTCGTATCTTCGACATCGCAGCTCTGTTTGGCGTACCACCAGTTCCTATGCACAGCTGGTATAACCCTCTTTCTTCCCCCTTCAGTTTTATTTTATTGTGAGCACGCTTGATTGGTTAAATTTGACGCCAAAGTTGGCCGTCCGAAATCGTAATTTCTAACTTGTTAAATTCTATTTTTGAACCCGGGACTCCGAAATCAGATACCAATATCCAGGTCAACGGACCATTTTGTGATCGAATCATCGAAATTCCATTTCGAACATACCGTTGGGTTCGTATCGTCATTCAGAATTCGTGGACATATAATTTGTTAGTTTTAATGCACTTTTATTCTAGCACATTTTTTGGTGCAAAGTGGATCCAATGACGGACATCATTTTGATCCAAAATTATTATTTTGCTCCTGTGTCCAAATTGGACTAATGGATAGGCTATCCTAGCTAATTTGACCATTCTGGATATATTGGTAATATTTGTTTTGTCATCCGACGACATCTGTAGATTTTTTCTTATGTATCATCCTTAATTTATAATTAATTCTTATTATTAGTATATTTGTATACTTGGTTTTTTAAAACTCTAGAATGATCGTTGAGTTTCTAAGGACTCTGAGTATTGGTATTAGGCTTAGTGTCACCCCAAATTGGTCTACTATACTAGGGCATCACTTAACTGGGTGTCCAGTTAGCAGTCGTGGCACACCACTAGTGTTAGAATTAGCAGTCTAGAGTCTTGAACATAGAATAGGAAACTGAGGTTGGTATATCCCTTTTTACAGTGACAGGATACCAGGCTTCTTCCTCTACATTTTTATTTTGTTGTCTTGATCGAGACGAGTACCCCTACAAACTCTATTTTACTGTATATGATAATGAATTACGTATGAACCATGTTAAAATACAGTTTCTTGAACTGCAAGTTATACCTTCACATGCTTTATACTGCTCTCAGTACCTACCATGCTTTATACTGCTCCCAGTATCTTTCACATGTTTTAAATTGCTCTCGTATCTCTCACATATTATCGCTTGGGTTATGGGAAAATCGATAGTTGAGTACGTGATCATGCCTCCTTCTTCCATACGTATGTATCGAGAAAGGTTGACATTTTATATGTATACCTTATCGTAGGCATACCAGCTATATTTTTGCGTATGTACAACTATCACTTGCTTACTTGTATGGAAGTACATTTTATATACTTGTGCCACAGTACATTTTATACCTATTGACGATCACGTGCCTGCTCCAGTTTTAAACATTACATATACATCTGTCGCCATGATAAATATATCTTCTACATGATAGATGGTGATATGACATGATTCTTATTTATTACATATCTTTTCATTCCATGCTCAGTATGTTTAGTTTGGAGAACTAGTACTTGCTCCCGCCCTGACAGGATAACGTTGTAGGCATACTTTCGGAGGAAGATTTGCTCTGTGATCTTTTCTATGGACCCACTGCAGAGGACCAGGTCATTGCTTCTGAGGAAGTCCCCGCAGGGAACCTCGCTTGGTAGTCTCACTTAGATTATTTTTGGCTTAGTTATTGAACTGTTTAGACTATATCTTGTAGTCACTGGACTTTGTCTCCAGTTTAATACTTTAGAAGTGTATTATTAAGTATGTACTTATTTTTACTTTCGCTTATAGATGTTGTGTTGTGATGAACCTTTTAAATGTGATATTAGAACTGTTAGTAACTTAGATCCTTTATTGTCTATTCTTAGAACAGCTTACTACGCTTTAACCAAGCGTAGGCTGGACATGGCTCGGTCCGACCCAACAATTTGGGTAGCGGATCGTGGCATATTTTTAGTGGTGGCCCATGCAGGTCGAGACTTAAGTTGTTTGGTTACGTTATTGTACCAAGCATGCCAGCAATTAGGATCTTAGGACAACTTGATAACACTAGGGACAATAACACTTAGAGGATTTCTAGGATTGCAACATAGGAAAACTCATCACAGCATAGGACCGTTAACTATATTTAGTCTCTTGCTTGAAATTTAGTAGATTACAATTTGACCAAGATAGTACCTTTGGAATGACCCCTAAGGATCTCACTCTAAATCTTACCTCAAAATCTGTTTCCACTTGTTTCTATTTACTCTTCTTTAATTCGTTGTTGAATTTGATTCCAGATATTCGTTATTGACTTTGATTTTGCATCAAGATAAATTTATGGATTGAGTTAAGGTGTATTCTGATAACATATTTGATGATAACAGTGAGAACGGTAAATGTCTGCTTTAGTTATGGAGTTTAGAATTTATCGCAGCCATATTAGCTGGTATAATAAAAACATGGAGCCTGATTTTGGGTATACTTATCTTAGTTATGGAATTTAGATTTTCTCACAGCCATACCGGTTGGCGTGGCGAGGATTCTAGATAACATGATTATAGGGTGTATACATTAGTTATGACTCTATCGTTTATTGCATCTAAGCTTACTGGTGCGGCAAAAATTCTGGCAACATGATTTCAGGAAGACGTGTATGGTTATCAGATCATATCTCAACTTGGTTCACTTCGTTATGACCGAGTGAGCGAGAATAAATTATTATCATCATTCTTCCCCGTCTTGATTAACTCTGTCCTATCTACATCCACAACTAGGATTATAGGTTCTCTAGGACTCTCCAATAGGATTGCTTTCATGTTATCTTTTTGGACATAATTATTTTTGTATTCCATCTTTTATATGATTTGACTAAACTCTTCTTCGTTAACCTCTTGGGTAATTCTTCTCATCTTTCTCGATAATTGTTGGAAACGCCTTATAGATTGATCCAAGAAAGGTTCAAAAAAGTAGATTTTAACCTTATATTACGAGATTTTTGCAGCCAGAGAAATACTGACGAGGCAGGACTTTAGATGCCGGCATCATGGTTACATATGTTTCCCGGATCTTACTTGAACCATACCCTGTGTATTTGATTAATATTTCATGGATTTAGCTAAGATAAGTTTAAGAACTTGTACTATCTGGCGTGGTAGTTGTGCACTGCAGCCATTCATCGTATTACGGAACAAAGAAGTTATTTCAGCCAGATGCACACTCACTTGGCAATAACTTCACATGACCTAATTGCGAAGGTATATTGGTTCTCGAGTTTTACCTCGACTACGTCATATGCATCTTGTTGTCCTCGTACCATTCTTGGAGATATTCTGATGAACTTTTCTGTCTTGCTTAACCCTTTAACTTGTTTGGGTACTGTTATGGATTGCTCGACCCAGTCTTAGGTCTTGTTACCTTCTATTTGATAGACGACCGAAATAGCCAAACCTCGTTAATTGATTCTATTGTATAACTATAAATGTTATTGTGTGATTGTGATGAGTACATTTCCTAGGGATTGGTTAGATTAAGCTTATGGGATAAGTATGAGTGACTGACTATAGTAGACTTGGAAACCATTAAGAATGATTGTATTGATAGTATAATTTGATGATAGGGTATCTAAGATAGAATAATGAGATATTATATTGTTGTGACTATGAATTAAGGATTAGAATCTTGTGCTTAGAGTTTGAGGATTAAGCATTCGTAGGACTTTGATGACCAAGTAATTATTGGTTATCTATAAGCTAATTACATGTGATTAGAGGGTAGATTGATATGTGGAATGATATAGAATAAGTTAGAATGAGATATGTTTGCCATTAAAATCGTTTGATTGCAAATCTTAATACAAACAGAACAGTGTTACAATATAGGACTTAGATGTAGTCCTAGGAGTACACTTTTGTTTAATTTGGGTCCTAAGTGCCAATAGAGCGAGTGGTAATGCGTTGACTTCATTGACGGGCTGACGACGGTTATCGGTTCTCTGAAGGTGTAGATTGCTCTGGATGCTGGAGCTTGTTGAGAGGAGGAAGACGTTGAGTGTCTGTATCTGCCTCTCTGGTGGTATATTTGTTCGTATCTGTCTGTCTCTCTCTGTGTGTGTAGGAAGGAAATGGTCCCTCCATTTATAGCAGGGCAGGTTGACTGCTCATGCGCGCATATGTAGGATGCGTCGGTGCATGGGGACGCCACGTGGAGATTGCTGATGAAGGCGCATGGATGATGCGCCCTACTCGCGGGGTTGAATTCTTCATACTGCTGTTGTGAGCCGGCACGTAGCAGAGGAGAAGATCTTTTTGTTGCTGAAATCTTGGAAGAGTTGAGTCAAAGGACACGTGTCGTCGACTCATGGCTCGGAGATCTCGGATTTGGTGGGGGGATGATTTGGTGGTATGCGCCTTGGATTGGGCACATGATGAGATTTTGGCTAGTGACCTTTAGGAGTCACGAGCCGTTCTGGGCGCATGGCTTTTGGGGCGCATGCGAGCGACTTTCCTCCTGTCTTTCGGGATCACAGATCAGTCTGGGACGCATGGCTTTTGAGGCGCATGCAAAGCTTCAACTGGAGACTCTTCTTCTGTCTTTAGGGATCAGTAAAGGGTCTGAGACGCATGGCTTTTGAGGCGCATGCGGGTTTGGGCGCATGGCCTTTGAGGCGCATGCGGGTGGTTGAGTGGCTACGTGGCAGTAGCTGTCAGGATAAAGTCATGATGATGCTGACGTTGTGGATGCTTTGTTTTCTGCAAAAGCTGTCAACCGTTCAGGCTTGGGGAGGCATGCTGCCAACTCTGTCAGTTCAGCATTTAATGTTGGTGACATTCGATGGACCGCTGAGTGGGCGCGTCGGTTAACGTTCCACTAAGCGTATGGGGACGTATGGGGGCGCATCTCCTGTGATACGCTCGGTACAGGGCGCATCTGTTGGAGGCGCTTGATGTTTGAAGGGGTGTGATGCGCTGTCCAGCCGGCGCATCCGACACATCTTTAATGATGCGGCTGTTTCGCTTCTCGAGTGCTTTAAATGGTCGTTTGGCTGAAGTCGAGGCGTCCGGTTCATCCATTTAATGTGAGTTCATTGCTCGGAATTCGGAGAGCCATCTATTTGGTGCATGGGTTTGATCTGCCCGACCTATAAATAGTGGCATGGAGAGAAGGTTGGCCTCTCATTCTCTCACATCTTTCCAATATGAACTCGGGTTCTCGGGTGCATTCTGTTGACAAAGTGCTCCCGAGGGTGAAGATGAGACACCATGTCGTCATTGATGCTCTTGAAGGTGACTGTTACATCCAAAAGACGGAGTCGAGGGCTTCTGAGGCAGGCGGAAGGTGCCTGTTGCATCCAAAGATAGGGATGCTCGGGCCTCGTCTCCGTTGTTCCGGAAGAGCCGTAGATCGGAATGGCGGTGCTAGGCTCTCTCTTCCTTCAAAGTGGGTGTCGCCCACTCTGAAAGCTGCTCCTTTAGCCATATTTCGATCACGATCTTCCTTGGCCTTTGGAGGCTCTTTCGAAGCCTCCCCTGGCCACAGATTTGCGGTGCTCTTCTCTTCCTTGGTTCCAGCCAGAGGGTTAAATGCTTTGTGTAATCGAAGCACTTATCAGGTGAGCCTGGCTGGAAGAGCGGCACATAACTGGGCTCCTGCTCGGCCAGGTGAGCCTGGTTGGAAGAGTGGCACATAACTGGGCTGCTGAAGGGATGCACATAACTGAGATACCGAAGAGATGGCGGGATGTGCCTGGTTGGAGGCGCATGATATCTGCTGCGCCTAACTGGTGGTGCATGGTGACTACTGCGCCTATCTGGAGGCGCATGGTGGCTGCTGCGCCTATCTGGAGGCGCAAGGTGGCTGCTGGCTGTAGACTTAGGATCCTTCCTTTGTAGAAATTCTCCTTTGTACAACCTTTTCTAGACATGTAATAGACTTTTATATATAAATAAAAAGTTCTTCTTCAAATGTCTATGGTTATTCATCTTGCTGTGAAGTGTTCTGTTCGAGTTCTGGTGCCTGTAGTGTCTGGCGCATGGTCTTTCTGGTTGTGAAATTCCATGCTTCTACAAGACCCCCTTCAAAGTTTTTAAAACTTTTGAATAAGTTTTGGAATACTTTGAATAAGAAGCATGGCGATCAGGGCGCATGACTGTTGGGGCGCATGCCTGTTTAGCCGCATGCTCTTCTCAGTTAATGAATTTGATAATGCTTCGGTAACCGAAAAGATTAATGATGATCTTTTGGTTTTATCTGCTATTATCTTCACAAGACCCGAGGCGACGGCTGAGATCACTCGTCATCGATTCACGCGTGCGACCACGGCCTATAAATAGGTGAGTGGTGGAGAGAGAGAGAGCTCTCCTGCTCTGTGCTTTTGCCTCCTTTAGAGTTTTTTTGAAAACCCTAATTTCTTCCTCTCTGTTAGAATGGCTCCCAAGACTCCTCGCGGCGGTACCGGCAAAGGAAAGGGGAAGGAGAAGGAGCCGGTAGAGGCTGTCGTGAGTGACATTCCTCGCCCGCCTGTCGAAGTTCGGCCGGCGGTAGTCGGTGAGCTTTATTGTCTCCTATCGATGTGGAAAACTTTCCCGCCGACGTGCATAGGCTCAGGCCTTTATCATGCACTGTGGCTTTAATTACGGACGCGCATGGGTTTTACACCCTGATGATGCGCCAAAGCCTTCGCTGACGCACATGGGCTCACGCCTTGACGATGCGTCGAGGCTCTACCGCTAACGCGCATGGGTTTATACCCTGATGATGCGCTGAGGCTTCTTTTTCAGATGCGCTTGATACGCGCATCTGACGAGCATGAAGCTCTGATCTTTGTGTTGTCTCTAATATCTTTACATTTTTGTGTCAGTGTCGATGACTATCCCACTCTTGAACGAAGTTCTCCTGGGCGCTGCACTCTGTCAGATGGGAGTAGATTATGATGAAGAGGTGATAAACCCTGCTCAAGCGGCTATTATGTTGGATCAGCATCCCGAAAGAATGATTCAAATTCGGGAACAACATCACGGGTTCCTTAAACGGATGATGGAACGTGGCGTTCTGAAATCTGCCACTTCCAAAAAAGTGACCTTCTTAAAGCCTGAGTTCCTGTTCGGAGACCGCCTTTCTTCTACTGAAGCCACGGTGCTGAAGGTCAAAGAAGACTGGTTCTTTACAGCCAGGGGTGTGCATATGACCGTCAGGCAGCTTGAACGTCAATGGCCTTTGTTAACTTTCTGTTGTCTTGCTTCCAAAAGGAGAATGTCCTGGGACATTACTCCATCTCAAGGAGGAGCGGTGGCAGGCGTCATCAGAATTGATTCTTCTTCTGATCAGAGGGATACTCTGACCGCCTCGCGAGCTGGTACCTCTTACACCTGGCGGACTCTTCGTCCTGGGAGTATTTATAGCGATGTTCCCGTCAATACTTTTGCCTTGGGTGTCTCGACTTTTGTTCGTCGCATGTTGTTGATGGAACAATCATACCCCAAGGAAGAATTTCGGGTAGAGGGTTGGTGCCATTATGTTTCAAAATGGGACAAACTGACACACTGGATCCTGTCGCGATTTTAGACTGAGCTCGAAGAGATTGGACTGACCGCTGCGATCCGTGCCACTCAGGCAGGTGTAGAGATTAATAGGCACATATTCCTTGCGCTTTTGGAGATGTTTGATACCCATACCGGGACCTTCTTCACTCCAGTGGGGGAGCTAGGGCTCGTGCTTCATGAGATGTACGAGGTATCAAAACTCTCCTGGGGATCGGAGCCTTACGAGGAGTACTTCCCGACCAATGAAAAATTCCAGGTCTTGGGAGACAAAGCTGATGAGATGATGGCTGTCTTCAAAGAAGTAGCGAGTCATCACTACTATATGCAGAAAAGGACAGGGGCGGGACGCAGCCTCATGTGACTGCTTGGAGAGATCACATCTTTAGGCAGGACAAAGAGGATCCTTCCCATTTTTCTACTCCGCCGGCACTTTCTCGTAACGAGGTGCTTTCTGAAATGAGCAGGTTAGGCGAGAAAAATCCCTTGGAGAACAAGGACCAGCAGTCGGATGAACGCTCCTATAGCTGTTTTTGGCATCTCACCTATCGGATGTCGCCAAAAGCAGTATTAGTCACGTATCTTATGATTTGGCTCCGGGACCACGTCTTTTCAGGCGGGTCTGGCTCTGTAGAGAGGGTGACTCGGAACTTAATTCTGCCGGCCGTGAAGTTGGCCTTCGGCCGTCCTTTAGCTTTACTCCCCGCAATGGTGTGTAACCTGTTGCGGGGTCTTCGAGAGTTTGCGGGAGATGTCGTTCACGAGCGGGGCAAAAACAACAACTTTTCGCGTGTCGAACTGCCGTTTCATTATTTGATGGGGTGGTTAATATTACACCATCCCAATGTGATGAGCCCGGGTCCGGAGGAAGACCACAGGTCCGGAGATGCGTTCCTCCGACGTTTCTACCAGAGGAATTGGTCGCACACTGGTGTTCCTGTTTGCAGGAAAGTTTTATCCCATCTTCAGGGATAGGAGATCGCCAAAGTTGGTCCTGTCTTCTCTGATTTTGAGGCCAACGAAGATCTGGTGGACTCGGGTGAGGATGCCACCACTCTGTCTCCATGGGGATTCCGCTGGCTGTAAAGTATCCGGCCGTCCCATTTGGTATATCGGAACAGGAACCAGTGTTACCTGGAACCGTATCTGCCGAGCCGCTTTACGAGGTAATTCGGGTACGCCCAATTGATGTTGGATAATCCCAGTATTACCTTGGGGTATGCTTGTAGGATCGTTGAGCACCTCTAGAGGGGGGGTGAATAGAGTGCGTGTGTGCAGCGGAAATATAATCACCAATTAAAAAAAATTAAACTATGGCATATATGTAAGAGACAGTAAATAAAGATAGGAGAATCAAACTCAGTGACACAGCGATGTATACTGGTATCCCTCTGAGAGGACTAATCCAGTCTCGAGTACTCTTGCTCGATGTTAATCCACTATGGCACAAGCTTTAACTGAGAGCTTGCAATCTCTTACAACACCGTGCTTGGTGACAAGCGCACGACCGGCTTCACAACACCGTGCTTGGAGGCGAGCGCACGACCGGCTCCACAACAAAAAAGTTGTTGAAACTTGAACGACCTCTTACAACTCTTGAGTAACCAAAAGACTCTAAATCAACTCTGATAGTACTGGCTTTTGGCTAAGAGATGTGTAGGTGAGATTTGAAAATCTTAGATCGTTTAGAAAACACTTGAATAGTAGAGAAGAGAAGATGAAGAATGAATTGATGATTTGAAGTGAAAAGTTCTTCTCTATTTATAGGTGTTTTCACCAACCGAACTCGGGCAGAACTCGGGCAGAGTTCGGGTGCAAATATCTCGCAAAATAGACGTTGCTCGCAGATTTGGAGGCAACTGAAGTTTGAATACAAACTGACCGAACTCGGGCCGAACTCGGCTAGGAGTTCTGTCAGGAGATATTTTAAAAATCTTTTGTAAAAACAGTTTTCAAACTGGTTTTTGGATATTTGTAAAATCATTTGAAAAGAATATTTTCGAAATATGTTTTTGAAATATTTGTAACCGAAAATAGGAAAGGGTAAAAATAGGATTTTAGAAAGGAGGACAATTTTAACCCTAAGCCAGTATGACCATAATTGATTTCACAAAGTAATTCCTAGACTCAATAAAATGTAAAATACAGAATAAAAGTAGAAAAGAGTCTTCAGAAGATTTTGATGACTTTGACGCTTTGATTTATGCAGTACATCGTCCGTTGAATATGATTTCATGCATCCTGAAATAGTTAGCAGCATTTTCTATATTTTGTGTATTGACTAAAGTATAAGTTGATTATCGAAATCGGGTGTGACCGTGGAATGGGCCAACAATCTCCCCCATTTTGATAATTGACAAACTTGAGTCTATACCAAAATATATTTATAACAAATAGAACAAAATAACAAAAAATACCTGAAAAATTGAATTATTTTCCTTCGTTTGGTATACTCTTTTTCTCCCCCTTTGTCAAGTAGTAAAATGAATAGGCTCCCCCGTAAATCATGAAGCCAACAATAGAATAGATACGACAAAGTGAAGTAATAAAAAAGAAGTAATCACAGCATAGACAACTGGAATAAAATGAACTATAATAAACTGAAATATCATAGAGGTTCCACTAATGATCCAAAAAGTACAACGGATAAAGTCTAACTGAAACAGTTTAGACAGGAAAAAAATAAAACTACTACATAAACTGCATCAACTAAATCAAAACTAAATCCACTATCCCATGGCTGAATCCATATCACAACGCTGGGTCGTCCGCACCGGGAGGATCATGAGAGAAATAGGCAGTGGTCGGATCGAAATACTGAAAAGTGACCTCATCAGTAAAACGAGGACCAGGGAAAGCCGGGTGTGGAAGGATAGTGAGTGGACGGACTGGATCCTGAACCAGGCTGTAGTGGAGATCGGCAATACTGTTTCTCAGCACCTGGGCCTGAAAAATGTGCCGGAACTCGGAGTCCTGATAACGTTGCGTGGAAACGGCAACAAAATCATCAAACCGCTGGTAGAATGCCTGATCAAGTCCTGGGGCAGGGGCCGGAGCAGGATGAGCATCAGCTGGAGGGGCCTCAGCATCAGCAGCTGGGACAGCAGGAGCAGCACCAGGAGGTTGAGGAAACGGACGAGAGCGGGTCAACTCAACAGGTGGAGAAGAAATGGCACACGTTTCAAGATCAATCTCAAAACGTCGAAAAATACTAGCAAGGTGCATAGGAAAGACTAAGTTCCTACCTGCATTCTTGCAGCTGAGCATCCAAGACATCATGGTTTTTGGAACGGAGAAAGGAATTCCAAAATGAATATGATAAAGAGCAGAAAGTTCCAAAAATGTAACTTCATCGGTAGAGCCTTTCTTCGGAAGAAGGGCCGAGAAAATCATACGATGAAGCTCGTAAAAAATTTGGTTTAGATGTCTAGAAAAGATTCTCCGAGGAAGAGGAGTAGGGTGACAAATCAATTCCCTAAAGGAAGCTAAAGTGACATCGGCAGGGAATTGAACATGGTGGATGTCAACAAGTGCATCACCAAGATCAGGAATGTGAAAATATTCACTGATATCGGTGGCGCTAAATTCTAATTCCTGTCCAGCAATACAGGAATAGAAATTCCCGTTTTGTTTTACTTGCAAATTGCAGTAAAACATACGGACTGCATTGTCGTAAATGCTATCTTGGACCTCGAAAAAGTCACGGAATCCAAGTTGATCAAAAACAGGAGCATATTCAAAGAAAGTTGTAAAATTGACGAAGGCTCCAGCACAAATACGACGAAGAGAGAAAGAATCAAACCAGAGATCGGAGAAGTCTTTGTCGGGAAACAAAGTGCTATCATATTCCTCGGGATCTCTAGGTTTGGCTGGACTGAAGAGACTTGCCGGAGTGTAGTCGGATGAGGAGGAAGCACCTTGAGAAGAATTTCCTCGTTGACGTTTCGGAGCCATGAGGAAGAAGATCGTCCACTTGAACTTGTCGATTCCTTGCAAAGAAGGAGGAGGAAGGATTTCTAGTAGAAGATGGAAGTATTCCACGTTTTGGTGTGGAGAAAAAGTGGAAGAAAGGATAAAATAAATAGGTGCTAGGGCCGGCTGTTCGGTTCTGGAACCATCACAGCGCCGACCGAACTCGGTCCGAATTCGGTCCGAACTCGGTCAGAGTTCGGGCCGAGTTCGGCCACTTGCATTCCCGAGACAGTCAAAGCATTCAGGTAAATAAAGACTGTAAAAAGTAACATTTGACTGGTTTATTAAATAACTGCTATTATTTTCGGGTTAACTATAGGGGTTGTCCCAGCTAACGGTGGTTCACCGGGGAACTCTTAAGTACCGCTTCGCTTCGACCGTAGCCGTGGTGACAGACATACCCTTTGTAAGTTTGTCCCCAAAAATAATTTTCATTAAATAATAAATTGTCAAGTTATAAATGCAGTTTTAATTACCATATGTTTTAAGAATCCGAGAATTCAAGAATGCCGAGCTCACGCCTCAAGATGTTAAAACGGTCTTCAGCCAATGGTTTAGTGAAAATATCAGCTAGTTGATGTTCAGTATCAATAAATTCTAAGCAAATATCCCCGTGTTGTTGATGATCACGTAGAAAATGATGTCTAACTTCTATGTGCTTTGTGCATGAATGACAGATAGGGTTCTTAGTCAAATTAATTGCACTAGAGTTATCACAATAAATAGGAACATTTGTATAGTGCAGATTGTAGTCCTCTAAGGTTTGCTTCATCCACAAAATTTGAGCACAACAACGTCCTGCGGCGATATAGTCAGCCTCAGTTGTTGATAATGCTACTGAATTTTGTTTCTTGCTAAACCAAGAGACTAAGGCCTTTCCTAAGAAATGACATGTACCACTGGTACTTTTACGGTCCACTTTGCATCCAGCAAAATCTGCATCCGAGTAACCTATAAGGTCAAAGGATTTGGTTTTGGGATACCATAAGCCAACTGTAGAAGTTCCTTTAAGGTATCGAAAGATACGCTTAACGGCACTAAGATGTGATTCCTTAGGGTTTGCCTGATATCGTGCACATATGCAAACACTAAACATAATATCAGGGCGACTAGCAGTTAAATATAATAAACTACCAATCATACCTCGATACTTACGCTGATCAACAGGTTTGCCACTTTCATCAGCATCAAGCTTTGTAGATGTAGCCATAGGAGTCCCAATTGGCTTTACATTCTCGAAGTCGTACTTCTTCAGTATGTCCTTCGTGTACTTGGCTTGGTTGATGAATGTTCCGTTCGAGTGTTGTTTGATTTGCAATCCTAGGAAGAAGTTCAGCTCTCCCATCATGCTCATCTCAAATTCACTCTGCATACACTTGGCAAATTCTTGACAGAGTTGTTCATTAGTAGAACCAAAGATAATGTCATCTACATAAATTTGCACTAGAAGTATATCATTATTCATGGATTTAATAAAAAGAGTAGTATCAATCTTGCCTTTTGAAAAATCATTTTCAAGTAAGAAGGCGCTTAGGCGTTCATACCAAGCACGAGGTGCTTGTTTGAGTCCATAAAGTGCTTTCTTAAGCTTGAAAACATGATCAGGTTTTTGAAAATCTTCAAAACCAGGGGGTTGTTTCACGAAAACCTCTTCTTTCAAATAACCATTTAAAAATGCGCTTTTCACGTCCATTTGAAAAAGTTTGAAATCATTAAAACAAGCAAAAGCGCAAAACATGCGGATGGCTTCTAGTCTAGCAACAGGAGCATAGGTCTCATCATAATTAATTCCTTCTTCTTGATTATAACCTTGTGCAACTAGACGTGCTTTGTTGCGTAGAACTTGTCCATCTTCACTAAGTTTATTTCGGAATACCCACTTGGTACCAATTATCGATTGACCAATAGGTTTAGGAACAAGTTCCCAAACTTGGTTTCTCTCAAATTGATTAAGTTCCTCTTGCATGGCAGAAATCCAAAATTCATCAGAAAAAGCCTCATCAACATTCTTAGGTTCTATTTGTGAAATAAATGCTACATTAGCTGCTACTTCAGAATCTCTAAGAGATGAACGAGTACTTACACCTTTGGATACATCACCTATTATGAGAGTTTCTGGATGATCTGGTTTGAATCTCAATGATTCGAATCTTTGGGCCATACCTTTCACAAGGCTCTTCTCAGTTCCTGCATCTTCGGAACTTTTATCAGTTCTTGCCTCTTTGGTAGGATCTTTCTCAGAACTCTTCTTTGTCTTTGTAGGTGCATCTTCATCATCACTGTCGCTAGATCTATGACTATTCAACTCATCAAAGGTAACATTAATACTTTCTTCAACAATCAAAGATCTTTTATTAAAAATTCTATATCCCTTACTCTTAGCAGCATATCCGAGAAATATCCCGTCATCTGCTTTGGAGTCGAACTTACCCAAGTTATCCTTGGTGTTCAGGATGAAACAGCGACAACCAAAAACTTTAAAATAAGAAATGTTTGGAATTCTTCCAAACTAAAGCTCATATGGTGTTTTCTTCGAGATAGGTCGAATTAACACCCTATTTAAAATATGACAGGCTGTACTAACAGCTTCTGCCCAAAAATATTTAGGAAGATTATACTGATTAAGCATGACTCTAGCCATTTCGCTTAGAGTACGGTTCTTCCGCTCCACAACACCATTCTGTTGGGGAGTTCTAGGACAAGAAAATTCGTGGTAATATCCACTATCATCATAAAACTTTTTGAAATCAGAATTTTCGAATTCGCCACCATGATCACTTCGGATACGAGTAATCATGAAGCCTTTTTCGTTTTGTACCTTTTTACAAAATATCTGAAATTCAAAAATAGCATCACTTTTGTTTGATAAAAAGTAAACCCATGTAAAACGAGAGAAATCATCAACAATGACAAAAGCATAGAGTTTACCGCCAAGACTAGCGACTCTACTTGGACCAAATAAATCCATATAAATCAACTGCAAAGGTCTCGAAGTACTTACAGCGTTGATGGATTTAAAAGAAGATCTATGTGCTTTGTTCTTTTCACAGTCAGCACATACCATGTCTCTCTTGAATGGAATTTCTGGGAGTCCTTTTACCAACTTCTTTGTGTTCAGACGTGAGATAGTATCCATGTTTGCATGTCCTAGTCTCATGTGCCATAGCCAGCTTTCATCTTGATTGGCTACTAGGCACCTTCCTGCATTATTAGTATTCTCCAAAAAGAAAATATAAATATTGTCTTCTCTAATCCCCTTATATACGGGATCACCAGATGACATATCATATATGGTACATTTATCTTTCACAAAATTGATACCATAACCATTATCTGCCAAATGACTTATGCTCAATAGGTTATGTTTCAATTCAGTTACTAGACAAACATCCTTTATTATTGGATAAGGAGAAATACCTACAGTACCATTACCTATAATATCACCTCTCAAGTTATTTTCGAAGGAGACGTATCCTTCTTTCTTCATCGATAGCGTAGCGAATAAAGATGCATCACCAGTCATGTGTCGCGAACATCCGCTATCGAGGATCCATTTGCTTCTAGCATGAGAGGGTTGAGGGTCCACCTACAAAACAAGTAGATGAATCCTTTGGTACCAATTTTCTGAAGGGTCCATGCTGATTAGCTTTAGGTCTCCAGACTAAAGTATGATTATCAACAAGCTTTCTTGCAAGACAATACTGTGATATGTGTCCGTGTGTACCACAATAAGTGCAAGTCAGTTTAGAACCAGATGTGGTTGAAACTGTGTTCACATGCTTGTTTGGTTTCTTGGAGAACCTATAAGTGAAAGCATGATGATAATCGTGTTTCTTCTGTGCTTTCTTGTTTTTAGTCCTCTTAGGTGTATGCTTTGCATTAGGACTAAAATTAGGCTGTGTCACAGGCATTTCCTGTTTGCCTAACTTGATTTTTAACTTTTTAGAAATTGCAATAGACTCTTCATATTTAGCAGTCATAACTGAGAGTCTCTGTTCTGTTACTAAGTGCATCCTCTTCTCTGTGTCATACAGTTTTTGCATCTTACCATAATCTCTTTCTTTCTTTTGAATAGTGAGGATAGCCTCATGATAGTCTACCTTGAGTTTGGCTATCTCTTCCGTGTTACCGGTAGTAGACGTCTCTTTAATATCTTGAATAAGATTGGACAGTCTAGCTAACTCGGTTGTGTATGCCTTAATCTCTTTTCGAGATTGCTTATACTTGTCAAGCACATTTTTGTGTTCTTCAAGTAAATCGCTAAAGGCATTTTCTAACTCATCGAAAGTAAAATCATCATATAGAGGGTTTGAAGATACCTTGTCAAATGCCATAAGACAGACATTTGCATTTCTGCAGGGTCTATCCTCTTCTTCAGAATCACTGGCGTCGCTTTCATGCCAGATACTTGTGTTGGCATACTTTCGACCAGTTGTAGCTTTTCTGCTTGATCTTGATCTGTCATATGGACTGCTCTTCTTGGTAGCTGGACAGTCCTTCTTCATGTGTCCTGATTTCTTACATCCAAAGCATATGGTTTCATCTTCATTGCTTTCTTGGACGTCTTTCTTCTTTCTGCTTGTAAACTTTAGGTACTTTCTGAAGTTCTTCACAAGTAGGGCTTGTTCATCACCACTTGAGGATTCTTCATCGGAATCATTGTATGTCGGCTTTCTTGCATGAGCTTTGAAGGCAATGGTTTTCTCCTTTGGTGTTGCTTCTTCAAAATCTTGCAAGTCGAGTTCATGGGTCATGAGCTTGCCCATCAAAGTTTCCAACGACATTGTGGTGAGGTCGTTTCCTTCAATAATTGCTGTGGCCTTTGGATTCCAATTCTTTGTTAGAGCCCGCAGCACCTTTCTAATCTTCTCGTGATTGCTGTAATCTTTACCAAGAGATTGCAGAGGATTAGTTATATCAAGGAAACGAGTAAACATCTGTGTAATTGACTCACCGGGTTTCATCTTAAAAGATTCATATTCCTGAGTTAGTCTACTAATTTTGGATTCTTTCACTTGGGAAGTCCCTTCATGGGTTACCTCAAGAAGTTTCCAAATTTCGTGAGACGTCTTGCAGGTTGAAACTCTGTTGAACTCGGTTTTGTCAATTGCACAGAATAGTGCATTGATGGCTCGAGCATCAAGACTAGCCTTTGCTTTTTCAGCATCGGTGTACTTGTCATGCGGCTTTTCCATAAGAATACCTTCAACCACTGTAGGTGGTGGTTTCTTATACCCATCAATGACTATTGACCAAAGATCAAAATCTAGAGACTTAAGAAAGAAAGTCATACGTGTTTTCCAGTAAGTGTAATTTGTTCCATCAAATAGGGGAGGTCTATTTGTGGATTGCCCTTCACCGTTGAATATAGATTTCACGGCTGCCATATATATACTCTCTAGGGTATGTTATATAAGAATATAACCTGCTCTGATACCAATTGTAGGATCGTTGAGCACCTCTAGAGGGGGGGTGAATAGAGTGCGTGTGTGCAGCGAAAATATAATCACCAATTAAAAAAAATTAAACTATGGCATATATGTAAGAGACAGTAAATAAAGATAGGAGAATCAAACTCAGTGACACAGCGATGTATACTGGTATCCCTCTGAGAGGACTAATCCAGTCTCGAGTACTCTTGCTCGATGTTAATCCACTATGGCACAAGCTTTAACTGAGAGCTTGCAATCTCTTACAACACCGTGCTTGGTGACAAGCGCACGACCGGCTTCACAACACCGTGCTTGGAGGCGAGCGCACGACCGGCTCCACAACAAAAAAGTTGTTGAAACTTGAACGACCTCTTACAACTCTTGAGTAACCAAAAGACTCTAAATCAACTCTGATAGTACTGGCTTTTGGCTAAGAGATGTGTAGGTGAGATTTGAAAATCTTAGATCGTTTAGAAAACACTTGAATAGTAGAGAAGAGAAGATGAAGAATGAATTGATGATTTGAAGTGAAAAGTTCTTCTCTATTTATAGGTGTTTTCACCAACCGAACTCGGGCAGAACTCGGGCAGAGTTCGGGTGCAAATATCTCGCAAAATAGACGTTGCTCGCAGATTTGGAGGCAACTGAAGTTTGAATACAAACTGACCGAACTCGGTCAGAGTTCGGACCGAACTCGGGCCGAACTCGGCTAGGAGTTCTGTCAGGAGATATTTTAAAAATCTTTTGTAAAAACAGTTTTCAAACTGGTTTTTGGTTGTTTGTAAAATCATTTGAAAAGAATATTTTCGAAATATGTTTTTGAAATATTTGTAACCGAAAATAGGAAAGGGTAAAAATAGGATTTTAGAAAGGAGGACAATTTTAACCCTAAGCCAGTATGACCATAATTGATTTCACAAAGTAATTCCTCGACTCAATAAAATGTAAAATACAGAATAAAAGTAGAAAAGAGTCTTCAGAAGATTTTGATGACTTTGACGCTTTGATTTATGCAGTACATCGTCCGTTGAATATGATTTCATGCATCCTGAAATAGTTAGCAGCATTTTCTATATTTTGTGTATTGACTAAAGTATAAGTTGATTATCGAAATCGGGTGTGACCGTGGAATGGGCCAACAATGCTGGGAGTTTGCTGGATGGTGCACGAGCTTGGCATTACTATAATGCCGGATGTACTGGAGCCCGTTTTACGCTTCCTGTCCAGAATCCGCGGTCGCCGATTCTCTATTCAGCTGCCAGATTTTACTGTGTTATGGCTGATCCGTCCACCGGATATGATAGGGAGACCATTTTTATTGCAGGCACCCATTTAGCGGCGGGTGCAGACACTTCGGCGAAGGCTCGGTCGTACCGTCCGCTCGAGTCGGGTTATCGAGGCGCCCCCGCCGTATCTACTGGGGGTCAGGCAAAACCCTCGGTTGATCAAACGAAAAGGGGTACAGATACAAAGGTCGACTCTCCTGTATCAAAAAGCAGAAGAGGGCGTCGTCACCGATGGTGTCCTCAGACTCAGCATCTGCAGAGGTAAGGTGTCCCGTAAGGTTTTGATTTCAAGTTCAGCTTCTTATGTAATCATGCTTCTCTTTTTTTGTGTAGGAGCCGCTGAAAAGAAAGCCCCGCACTCCAAGATTTGGTGGGAGCAGGCCAAGGGAGACGGCGGGCTCGTCTGAAGTGCGTATTCCACCCACTATGATATCTCCCTTGGAGGAGAACACCGAGGATGTTGCTGTAGAGATTCCAGCATCTCCGAATTATGTCAGACGGGAAGCTGAGGATGCAGTAGCTTCCGAGAAGATGAAGGCCACAGCGTCGGCCTTGGATGACGTTACCGCGGATCCGCAAGAGTCTGCTGCGGGGGCAACAGATATGGTTGAGACAGAGGAGAGGGTTGATTCCCCTCCTTATCATGATGAGGGGAGGTCGGCTGTATCATTGCCAAGTCCTACCCCGGCTTCAACCGTGGAAGTTGAGGCGACTACCGATCAGGAGGTAGCGACAGGTTCTGTCCCTGTGGAGGGACTTGGAGACGAGACCCGTCTGCCGGTGACGACCGCTGAGGCGGGTCAAGAGACAAATGATAATCTCCCTATTCTGGCAAGGGAGGTACCAGCTGTTGATAGGACGTTGGGGGTAGAAGAGGTGGCCGTTGACGTCGGTGGTTCCTCCGGGCTTGAGAAGGACGAGGGTGTGGAACCCTCCGTTGCCCCTCCTACTTGGGGTACTATCTCGACGCCTGTGCGGGCTTCCTCTGTTCCTTCGGCTCCTCGGACTAGCAGTTCAGCCCCTGTTGATGAAGAGGCCATTGATGCCGAGGTTCAAGCCTCGCAGGTTGAGGTTGGCGGATCTTCTTCCGGTCCGCAAACTGTAGTAGCTCCTCCAACTCCTGCTATGACGCCGCAGGTCTTGGCGGATGCAGACGAATATATGAAATTCCTCATCGAGGGGGTGTACAAAATGCTGCAGAAGGGTGTATCTGCTGTGATGGATGCCAACGGGAGCTTTACGACGGCAAGATCTCCGGCAATGCCCTGTATCGAGCTGATCCGCATTCACCAAGGCCACGATCATATGGCCGAAATTCTGGAGGCTTCGGTGATCGAGCTGGATAAGCGGCTCACGGAACTTCAGCGCATCCAGCGAAACGAGCTCTCCGTCCTGATAGATACGGAGAAGGGGAAGCTGATTGTCGAGATCGAGTCTTCATACCAGGCCACTGTGGGCCTTTGGGAGCACGAGGTGGCTGAGACTGAGGCTGCGGTAGAGCAGTTGTCTTAGTCCATGAAGACGACGGCAGAAACTCGAGCTGTATTGGATGCTGATATCGCGGAGATCGACACCCAGATGCGCCGCCTTAAGGACCAACGGGCCCGACTCCAGTTAGATGCCGAGCGTGTCCGGGCTGAACACGCAGCATTCAAGAAGGAAGAAGCGACTTTTACTCAGCGGACTCTTGCCTTGGCGCAGCAGCGACAACAGCTTGATGAGAAGCATGAGAGAGATACTTCCACTGGGGCTGTTGAATTGATGCGTCAAGAGGCTGAACGACGAGTCCTGGCGACTGTGGAGGCCCGTACAGCCGACCTAAGACTTCGAGTCAGGGAGCTCTCAGCCCACCCTAGGGAGGTTCAGGGACTGTAGTTTTTCCCCTTTTTTTTGTTCTTTTGCAACCCTTTGCTGAGGGATAGTGTAGTTTTTGTACTCTCTCTTTTAGAAAAATAAATAAGTACACAACTTTTTGTGATGTGTTCATTTTTGTTATTATGAACTTGATGATTTGTGTGGACCTATTATCTTTTGCGCACCTTGGTTTTTAGGCACAGATAATAAGTTTGAAGGAACCAACATGTTTGCTCAGAGATGATATGGACATGGCAATCATTGGGTTCAAAATGATAGAATCTTCCTACTCAGAGGTATTATGGACGTGGTAGGAATGATCCTGGGGGACACGCTGAACAACTCAGAGGTGATGTGGACGTGGAAGTTCTGCGATCAATGTACGACAACGCAGGGGTTGTTTGTACGAGATGTTTACTCAGAGGTAATATGGACGTGGTAAACATGAAGGGTAGCGTCGGCTTACGTAGTGTAAGATTCAGCTTTGTAGGGTGTAGAGGAACAACTCAGAGGTAATGTGGACGTGGTTGTCTTTCTACTGAAGGAAGCCACGGAACAGCTGGGTTCCAGAAGCGGATGAGTTTGTGGTAGGAGATTGTTTGTGAGTCCCGATGATTGGGCCCACAGATCCCCTTTGGGGAAGTACATGTCTGAAGGATGTCAAGAATAGTACTTCTTTAGGAACTTGCCGTTGATGGGCATCATAAACAAGTCTCCATTGGGTGTGGCGAGGCGGTAAGCACCGTTTGAGTATACCGTCTCTATGATGAAAGGTCCTTCCCACTTGGGTTCGAACTTTTCTGGTGTCTTGTGAGTTAACACCATTGGCCTTCTGACTGCTAGAACCAGGTCGCCAACTTGGAAAGTCCTCTGTTTGACCTTCTTGTTGAAAGCCTGTGATATACGGGCTTGGTAGAGTTCGATACGTTGTTGAGCCAGGAGACGCTTCTCATCGAGTGCCTCCAGTTCCCGCAGACGACGACATTGATTGTCTTCTTCTGTGAGTTTGTTTGTTATTGCTACGCGGAGTGAGGGTATCTGGATCTCGAGAGGCATTACCGCTTCGCTCCCGTAGACCAGGAAGAATGGTGTGTTGCCTGTTGGGGTCCGTACCGTTGTGCGGTAGGCTCAAAGGCATTCGCCAAGCTTTTCGTCCCAGTCGCATTTATTGGATGACACGACCTTTTTGAGCAGCCTGACGATGGTTTTGTTGAACGCCTCTGCTAACCCGTTTGCTGCCGGATTATAGGCGATGGAGGCCACATTTTGAATGTGATTCTTGTCACAGAACCTGCTAAAAATGTGGCTGATAAACTGAGGACCGTTGTCATGAATGATCCGCCGGGGTACTCCGAAACGGTAAATGACATGGTGTTTGATAAAGCTGACCACCCTGGAGCTCTTTACTTCCGCCAGTGGGACTGCTTCTGCCCATTTGGAGAAGTAATCGGTGATGGCCAGGATGAAGCGGTGTCCTCTTGATGAAGGAGGGGTGATAGGTCCCACAATATCCATGCCCCAGGCTTCGAAGGGCCAGGAGGCGACTGTAGGATGTAGTGGTTCGGACGGTGTATGTATGAAGTCTGCATGGAGTTGGCATGCGTGACACTTCTTAGCATATTCAACAGCGTCGGCGGCCATGGTTGGCCAGTAGTAGCCCATACATCGCAGTCGATCCTGTAACTTAGGGCCGGGTTGATGAGCTCCACAAGTTCCGTCATGAGCTTCTTGAAGAGCTTCGGCTGCTTCTTCGTTGGACAGGCATCGAAGGAGGAGCCCATCGAAGGAGCGTCGGTACAGCATTTTAGTAGCTGTATCGTAGTAAAATCGAAGAGAGCGTCTCCTGACTGAGACGGCTTCCTTCGGGTCCTCTGGAAGGATTCCATAGACAGCAAAGTCGATGAACGGGAACCTCCAGTCTTGAACATTAACACCAGTGTTCGTTGGCATGGCGTGAGCCACTCGCAAGCATAGGTTGTTTCTAGGACAAATCAAGTCTCGGCCTGTTACCGTGACATAGTGTTGAGTCCCAAAGGGCGCTGCCAATGAGGCTGCGAGGCCAGCCAGAGTGTCAACCTCCAAGTTTTGTAGATGAGGTACGTGTTCGATGAAGAACCCGGTGAAGGTTGAAATGATGTTCAATACAACTTCATGCTAAGGGATCAGATCTTCATGGCGAATCTCGTACTGCCCTCGAATCTGGTTCACGACGAGTTTTGAGTCATCGTAGGCTTCCAGATGGTCCACCCCCAGCTGTTGTGCGAGTTGGAGTCCCATGACGAGTGCGTTGTACTCGGCAACATTGTTGGAGCACGGCTTCGAAAGGGAGTAAGTACGCTTGATGACCAGCTGATCAGGGGAGACTAAGACTACCCCCACTCCTACGATGATTTGGCCTTTAGGGCCTGTTCTTGAAGCGCCATCGAAGAGCATCCGCCAAACGGAGCTTCCTTCGGTGACGTTGGATTCTTGGACCTCATCCGGGATGTCTTCATAGAGTTTTGAGGATTCTGGGATGGGGTGTGCAGCTAAAAAGTCAGCCAGAGCTTGACCTTTAACAGCCTTTTGCGGGACAAACACGATATTATATGGTGTTAGCAAAATTGCCCATGTGGCTAGCCGGGAGTTCAATGATCCTGGCTTCGTCATGAGGACTCTGAGTGGATTGACTCGGGAAATGACATGAATTGTCTGGCCCGAGACATAATGACGGGTCTTCTGGATGGCAAACACCAAAGCCAAGCACTCCTTTTCGACGGGGTTGTACCGGTGTTCGGCCCCGATTAGCGTTCGACTGAGGTAGTAGATTGCTTGCTCATAGCCTGTATCGCTGTTTTGAGCCAGCAGAGCGCCAAAGGAATGATCCATGGCACGGACGTAGAGGAGAAATGGTTTGTCGGCGACAGGTGCCACCAGGACTGGTGGGCTCGTCAAGTAGGTTTTGATGTCGTCGAAAGCCTTTTGGCACTCCTCTGTCCAGACATAAGAAACTCCCTTTTTCATGAGCTGAGTAAAGGGTTGACATTTTCCGGAGAGGTTTGCTATGAACCTCCGGATGTATGCCAGACGTCCCTGTAAGCCCCGAAGTTCTCGAAGATTCTTCGGAGGGTCCATGTTGAGGATGGCTTTGGTCTTCTCGGGATCAACATGAATGCCTTTCGCCGTGATAACAAAGCCCAAGAATTTGCCGCTAGAAACCCCCAGGAAGGATTTAGCGGGGTTCATTTTGAGTTAATGTGCCCGCATGAGATCGAAGACTATCTTCAGATCCTGTAGGTGATCTCCTTTGAGGCGGCTCTTGACTGTGATGTGTCAACATAGCATTCGACTGTCTTGCGAAGATGTTGACGGAAGATGGTGCTCATAGCTCGTTGGTATGTCGCACCGGTATTCTTCAAGCCGAAAGGCATCACTGTGTAGCAGAAAACACCCTTCGGAGTCCTGAATGACGTGTGTTTTGCGTCATCGGGGAACATCTTGATTTGATTGTAGCCTGAATACCCATCCATGAAGGACATGCGTTCAAAGTCACATGTGTTATCGATCATCACATCGGTGATCGGAAGCGGGAATTCGTCCTTCGGGCAAGCAGAATTGAGGTCCCTGAAGTCGATACAGACTCGTATCTTCCCGTTCTTCTTGGTGATAGGTACGACGTTGGCTACCCAATCTGGGTGTTGTTCCTCACGGATGAAGCCGCTAGTCAAGAGTTTGTCCACCTCCTGATCGATGGCATTCATGATGTCCGGACGGAAATGTCGTTGTTGCTGTTTGATAGGTTTGGCATCATGTAAGATGTTCAACCTATGCATTGCGATCTGTGGATCGAGTCCTGGCATGTCTTCGTAGCTCCAGGCAAAGACGTCAATATACTCTTTGGCTAGCTGGATTAAAACCTCTCGGTCTTCTCCTTCTAGGCTTTTGCTGATGAAGATGGGTTTGGAAGAAGATTCGTCCCCAAGGTCGATCTGCTCGACTTCGTCTTCAGTAGGAGGTTCACGAAACTCAAAACGAGACTCCCATTGCTCTCCTAGGCATTGAGCCCAGGGTTCTTCTTCGAAGGATTCCGGCGTTTGGTCTTCACCTTCACCTTTTTGAGGTTGTGCTGACGTCATGTTAGCTGACAGCACCTTCCTGAAGACTGATCCGATACTGGTATCGGAATCCCAAGTCGATGCTTCAGGCGAGTGGGAATGTTCTACGTCTTCTGCATCTGAATTCTCCGGAGTTGATGGCGGCGTGACATAGCCTACCCCCCGTCGAGTCTTGTTGTAGTAGTCCTGCGGCTTTCCTTTAGGTGTTGGAAGCCGGAGAGGGAGAGGTCGACCCTTGCCGAAGTTTAGGCCTTTGTTGCTGTTTAGGTCGTAGCCCATCTTCTGGATGATGTGCTTTGCCGTATCCGTATACCGATAGACTTGTACTCTGCCGGTATCAGGTTCAGGCTCGAGTGGCGGGAGGTCTTGATGACGCTCGACTTTGCCAAAAATGACGGATCCTTCGTCTCGGCTTCGTGGAGGGTTTATGAAACAGACTCCTTGAGACGGGACTACTCGGTTTACATTATGGATGATCGTTATTTGTGTTTGCAACGACCGTAGAGCGTGATCTAATGTATACATGGCATTCCAATGTGGAAGACAAGAATAATTAAAAGACACTCTATTATTGATGAAGTACGAAATTTTATCCCGCGGGATTACATTGTCTAAGGAGGGTGCATCTACATCAGCAGAGATATATTCGCCAAGCTCCTCATCTGCAAGTACTAGGGTCGGATCAGGAGAATCCACCACAGCTTTGACTTTGGGGTCTGAGAGGGCGATGTGAGCCCTTTCTGGCATCTTGGATGACTGCGGGGGCTTGCCCTTAAGACGCACCTTCAAAGGTGCCTCAACTGCGCCTCCTGTGAGTGGTGCCTTCCCCTGTAATTTCGCCACCAGGGGAGCCGATGTTTGAGGCGGCTTTCCCTTGAGGCGTATCTTCAGAGGAGCCTCAGGAGTCGGTGCTTTCCCTGATAGCTTGATGCTCATTGGAGGCACCTTCTGGGGTGGTTTGCCCTTCATTCGGATCTTCAGTGGGGCATCTGGATTCATCTCCGGCTCCGTGTCCGGCTCAGTTGCCATCTCTGCCTCATCATCAGCATCGTTGGCTTCCTCCTCGTCAAGTGGCTTGTACAAGTCGGAATCGGTGAAGTAAGCTTCAATCCATTTGAAAGGATCGATGTCTGCGAACTCCGTCCGGATGATGCCGTTAGTGGATACATATTTCATGCATTGGTGGAGCGTGGAAGGCACCACCATGTACTCATGTAACTATAGTCGGCCGAGCAGGATGTTGTAGTTGACCTCGGCATCCACCACATAACAAGTCACCTCAGTTTTGAGGTTGCCGATGTGACACTTCAGTCGGATTTTGCCCAGTGGCTCGCTTTTGCTAGCGTTGAAGCCACTGATGGTTGTATTGGAGGGCGCCAGCCGGTACATTGGGATCCCCAGTTTTGATAGCAGTACCTTCGGGATAATGCTGAGGGAAGACCCCGGATCGATCTGAATTCGGCTCACCTTGACTGAACCGATGTATCCTGTGTAATACAGCGGTCGGTTATGTCGGTGGTGCTTAAGCAGCATGTCTTGTTGGGTAAAAGTTATGTTTGGGATAACTTCATCCGCACAATGACAGTGCGCACAAGTAGTTGGGAGGTCTTCATGCTGCTTGACCTGACTGAGGAAGGATTCAGCGTCCTTCAGAGCTTCGCAGAGAGCTTCTCGGGAGTCTTTGGAAAGACGCAGAAGCTCAAACAAAGACAGGCGTGCAGGAGTACTGGCCAGTTGTGCCAGTATGTCAAAGTTGTGGGGCTTGGCTAGCCCCGAAGCATTCTCCTTTCGTAGAGGTCTATCGAAACGAGCCTCCACCTGCTTCTGCTTATTGGCTGCTGAGGGTTTAGACGGGCCCTCCTCAGGGATGGTGCCAGGAAGCACCACCTCGATGGCAGCTTCGCCGGGCTGAGCGTTCTGTTGTGCACGTGTCTGCACTGGAAGTGCCTCTTCCGTTGAAGAAGAGACCGTGCGGTAAGACTTGATCTTTCTGCCTTTTGATTTGGAGGTAGAGCGTACCTCCGGTTGAGTCACCTCGGAGACGAGGTCGGGATGAACCCAGAGGACCTCTCCTCGGGGTGTGGTGAGTGGAACGAGTCCACTCGTATTGTCACGGGTAGGTGGCAAGTTTACCACCTCCATGGTCGCCTTAGGGATGGGGACGATGCCATCTTGTGTGGTAGTCGGCGACAAGGTACCGAATTGGAGTGACACCACATTGGCTGACACCGTCTTCTCTTCGTAGTCGACGGAGATTACATCCGCATTGATCATGCGCTGGATGTAATTCTTGAGGATGTAGCAGTCCTTGGTCGGGTGTCCGACAAACCGATGGTAGTGACAGTACCTCGGGTTGTCCACTTTTCCGACTTCATCGGGCCGCTTTGGGTCCAGAAGTTTGATTTTGTCATCCTGCTTCAGTATTTCAAAGAGTTACAGGGTATCTTCGTCATTGAATGAATACACCTCCTTGGGTCTCGGCGCCAGTAGAGGTTTCTGAGTAGGCGTAGATGCGCCCTTCGAGGCATTAACAGTCAATGCCTATTTTCCCTTTACTTCTCGCCCGGAGTTGTTGGCTGCTGACCTTTTCCCCTTATCATCAAAGGCGGGGAAGCTGACACCCAGAAGACGTGCATTGGCTGCCTTCTTTTCTGCGGCTTCAGCTTCGATGATCAGGGAGCTCCAATCGGGAGGGGGAGTAGAGTTGAGCCAGAGCTTCACTACGGACAGCATGTTCATGCTGCAAGAGGAGAGGAGCACATGTTCTGGCATGCCTGGAGGTAGCCTGAAGCAGGCTTGTCGGAAGCGTTCGATGAACACCCGAACCGTTTCTTTCTCCTTCTGGCGTATCTCTATGAGAGATGCCATCGTCATGTCCTTCCCGCCGTCGTAGAAGCGATCAAGGAAGAGGCACGTCAAGTCGTCGAAGGACGATATAGAATTGTCGGGGAGGCTGCAGTACCAGTCATACGCCACCCCTTTTAGGGCCCCAATAAAGATGCTGGTGAGGAGCGCATCTTCCTTTGGAAGATACCCCATTTGTGACTGGAAATATGTCAGGTATCGACGCGGAGAGTCCTTCCCATCGTATGGTGTGAGTGTTTATGGTTTATATTTTGGAGGATAAACCACCTTGTTCCACTCGAGGGAATAAGGCTGGGGAATGCCCATCTTCTGGCGCTCCTCTTGCATGTTTTTGGACTCAAAACGCTCCCGCATGTCCTTGATCATTTCGACCACATCCTCCGTGGAGCTAGTCGGGGAAGGTGGCACTATCTGGAGCGGAGTATTTGAGGGTTCCGACGTCCGAGGTGCTTCTGTGTCGAAAGGTGCCCGTTGAAGGGGTACACTCGACTCCCCATTAACTCCTGGGTCAGGACCGGTTGAAGGTGTTCTGGTCAAGGCCGACCGAATATCAAACACTGCTTGAGTCAGTGCTTGCATAGAGGCGGAGAGGGTTTTGAGTCCTCCCTCTAATGAGTCTATGTGCTGAACAATGTCCTGCGGTGGCGCATCAGACTCGGCATCATCCCCAGCCATGTATACTGTCCTGATACGGCCAGGAGTGGATGGATTGGTTGAGGCTTCGCTCTCGACCTCACTTTCATGTGGGGGAGTCACCTCTCCTTGGCCACCCCCAGCCACATTCTGGAGGTCATTCTCGACGGGCACATTTGCCAGGGCCTGATTGTCCTCAGCTCCGTCTTGAAGGGCCTCTTCGTCTCTATCCCCAGCTGTGTCCTGGGGGACATCCTCGTTTCGAGGTGCTTCTAGGAGGCTGACTTCGCCTCGAGGATGAAGATCCGCCGCAGCTGTGCTTTGGACATCTTCGTCTTCGGAAGGAAGCTCAACAAGGGTCTGACTACCCCTAGCTTCCTCCAAGAACTTCTTCTTCGACCGAGTGCCTTCGAACACCCCAGAGGTCGAGACTGCTGCCTTGGTTCTCCTTGATTGGCTTTTGGACGAGGAATTACTGGTCGCCTTCCGGAGAGATGAGGAGTTGGAGACCACATTGCATGAAGCAACTCTTGGCTCCTCTTCTGTTGACACCTTCTTCCCAAGGCGATGTCGGAGGGGTGTCGATGACTGCAGCCGCTGGAAGACTGACTGCCTTGGTGGTACTTTCGTCTTGCCACAGCAGTTGATAGTAACCATCGCACAAGTATGCCCCGTGGGAGGCTCATCGTGCTTGTTGGTCGACTCTTCTGACCGGCGCTTGTGAGTGATCATATTACGTAGGTCGTTGGAGGAGAGTGCTACCTTCACACCCCCTTCAGGCGCATGGCAAGGCCAAACGCCGGGGCAGATAGGTGAGTGCTGTGCCCCCTGATCTAATACCAAGCAGGCATCATGATCAGTGGTGGGGGAACAACAACATTTGAAGTGACTTGAACGGACCTCAAACGCACAACCAGAGGAGGCGCGGGAGTTCAAGACCACTGAATTTGCCGCACTTGACTTGGTTATGCACGCAGTAGATGCGCCCAAGTGAGATGAGGACTTTGAAGATCGATTCATTTTTGGTGCCGAAGCACCTGAGCCGACCTTGTACAGCTTGCCATCGACAGTACACGTGATTGTGAGCACGTGCCTCTGGCCTGCTGCTGGCATAGCACGTTTGTGGCGCATGGCCCGTGCCGCCTTGGATTTCTTTGTACTAGCCCGCTGGGGCGCATAGTACTCAGCATCCAAATTCTTCTCGCCATTACAGCGAGTGAGTCTGTCAAAGACAGAGACTTTTTGTGGCGCATCAGAGGTGATGCGCAGGGCATTGGCTACGCCCCTACTCCGTCGACGCATCTTCTTCGCCTGAGAGGGAGATGGCTGGGGAACGTGGTCAGCCGCACGCTTCCCCGAGAGATGCGCTGCATCAGCGGGCGCACTTTGGTTGCTGAGAACGTCAGCAGGAAGGGAGGGCTGGATTGGCACATCCCCTTCAGTGGTGGTGCCCGAGGCGTCGACCTTGCGTACCCAGACACGGCGGGTCTTCTTCGGCTTCGGCAGCCGCTTCGAAGGACTCGCGCTTCCTTCAGAAATGAACTCCTCGTACGCCTGTTGATTGAGGCGCACAACCAGCGTCTTGTGGGAGGAGCCCACCTTCACGTCGTCGGCCTGTGACACGACTTTCTCAGAAGAGGAGAAAGAAGTCCCCAGCAGAGTCGCCAGCTTGTTTGCCATTAAAATCGTTTGATTGCAAATCTTAATACAAACAGAACAGTGTTACAATATAGGACTTAGATGTAGTCCTAGGAGTACACTTTTGTTTAATCTGGATCCTAAGTGCCAATGGAGCGAGTGGTAATACGTTGACTCCGTTGACGGGCTGACGACGGTTATCGGTTCTCTGAAGGTGTAGATTACTCTGGGTGCTGGAGCTTGTTGAGAGGAGGAAGACGTTGAGTGTCTGTATCTGCCTCTCTGGTGGTATATTTGTTCGTATCTGTCTGTCTGTCTCTCTGTGTGTGTAGGAAGGAAATGGTCCCTCCATTTATAGCAGGGCAGGTTGACTGCTCATGCGCGCATATGTAGGATGTGCCGGTGCGTGGGGACGCCACGTGGAGATTGCTGATGAAGGCGCATGGATGATACGCCCTACTCGCGGGATTGAATTCTTCATACTGTTGTTGTGAGCCGGCACGTAGCAGAGGAGAAGATCTTTCTGTTGCTGAAATCTTGGATGAGTTGAGTCAAAGGACACGTGTCGTCGACTCATGGCTCAGAGATTTCGGATTTGGTGGGGGGATGATTTGGTGGGATGCGCCTTGGATTGGGCGCATGATGAGATTTTAGCTCGTGACCTTTAGGAGTCACGAGCCGTTCTGGGCGCATGGCTTTTGGGGCACATGCGAGCGACTTTCCTCCTGTCTTTCGGGATCAGAGATCAGTTTGGGGCGCATGGCTATTGAGGCGCATGCAAAGCTTCAACTGGAGACTCTTTTTCTGTCTTTAGGGATCAGTGAAGGGTCTGAGGCGCATGGCTTTTGAGGCGCATGCGGGTTTGGGCGCATGGCCTTTGAGGCGCATACGGGTGGTTGAGTGGCTACGTGGCAGTAGATGTCAGGATAAAGTCATGATGATGCTGACGTTGTGGACGCTTCATTTTCTGCAAAAGCTGTCAACCGTTCAGGCTTGGAGAGGCGTGCTGCCAACTCTGTCAGTTCAGCATTTAATGTTGGTGACATTCGATGGACAGCTGAGTGGGCACGTAGGTTGACGTTCCACTAAGCGTATGGGGACGTATGGGGGCGCATCCCCTGTGATGCGCTCGGTACAGGGCGCATCTGTTGGAGGCGCTTGATGTTTGAAGGGGTGTGATGCGCTGTCCAGCCGGCGTATCCGACACATCTTTAATGATGCGGCTGTTTCGCTTCTCGAGTGCTTTAAATGGTCGTTTGGCTGAAGTCGAGGCGTCTGGTTCATCCATTTAATGTGAGTTCATTGCACGGAATTCGGAGAGCCATCCACTTGGCACATGGGTTTGATCTGCCCGGCCTATAAATAGTGGCATGGAGAGAAGGTTGGCCTCTCATTCTCTCACGTCTTTCTAATATGAACTCGGGTTCTCGGGTGCATTCTGTTGACGAAGTGCTCCCGAGGGTGAAGATGAGACACCATGTCGTCATTGATGCTCTTGAAGGTGACTGTTACATCCAAAAGACGGAGTCGAGGGCTTCTGAGGCAGGCGGAAGGTGCCTGTTGCATCCAAAGATAGGGATGCTCGGGCCTCGTCTCCGTTGTTCCGGAAGAGCCGTAGATCGGAATGGCGGTGCTAGGCTCTCTCTTCCTTCAAAGTGGGTGTCGCCCACTCTGAAAGCTGCTCCTTTAGCCGTATTTCGATCACGGTCTTCCTTGGCCTTTGGAGGCTCTTTCGAAGCCTCCCCTGGCCACAGATTTGCGGTGCTCTTCTCTTCCTTGGTTCCAGCCAGAGGGTTAAATGCTTTGTGTAATCGAAGCACTTATCAGGTGAGCCTGGCTGGAAGAGCGGCACATAACTGGGCTCCTGCTCGGCCAGGTGAGTCTGGTTGGAAGAGTGGCACATAACTGGGCTGCTGAAGGGATGCATATAACTGAGCTGCCGAAGAGATGGCGGGATGCGCCTGGTTGGAGGCGCATGATATCTGCTGCGCCTAACTTGTGGCGCATGGTGACTACTGCGCCTATCTGGAGGCGCATGGTGGCTGCTGCGCCTATCTGGAGGCGCAAGGTGGCTGTTGGCTGTAGACTTAGGATCCTTCCTTTGTAGAAATTCTCCTTTGTACAACCTTTTCTAGACATGTAATAGACTTTTATATATAAATAAAAAGTTCTTCTTCAAATGTCTATGGTTATTGATCTTGCTGTGAAGTGTTCTGTTCGAGTTCTGGTGCCTGTAGTGTCTGGCGCATGGTCTTTCTGGTTATGAAATTCCATGTTTCTACAAGATATAATATTGCATACGAGATCGGAAAATATCAGTTAAAATGACAAAGAACAAGGCAAAGATATATGTACATTGGTAATTAATAAATCAATAAATAAATCGAGAGTTTGAAATTAAGGATTTATATTCAGAGGAGTTGTTGAGTAAAGAAAAGGCTCTACGCCAAGGATAAGTATTGATCATATAATTTTAAGGAGAAGCTATAGAAAAGGATTGAAGACAAATAATGCAAAGAGCTTGTGGTTGATAGAATAAGGATATGATAAGGAAATCAAGTATTTACAATTGAGGTTGGAAATATGGTTGATGATCAAGCATTGTTGGCTTATAAACATATCCAGAGAATGACCTATATTTTAGGGTATACATAAAGGTTCCATATTAGTATGGAAGATTCTAAAGGATATATGACGTAGTTTATGATAGAAGGACCTTTGTTGAACCTGAACCAAAACTTTTGTAAAGAGAAACAGAAGAGATGATCACAAGGGTAGCAGATTGGGTATTGTAGTCAGAGCAGCTACATGTTATAATTTGACCTATTGGATGATTTTAAATTTTGAGGACGAAATTCTTATAAGGCGGGTAGGATGTAAGCCCCCTGAATTTTAGGATTTATTTTAAATTTTCTAAATGAATTATTTTCAATAAATATTTTATTATAATTATTTTTGATCATTAAATGTACTTTTTCTGTGACTTTGATTTCTGGAGCGTCAGAGATGCCAATCTCTGGAAACTCTCTTTATGAGTTTTGTAGTAGACCAGATTATTTTTACTTTGGTATAAGGTGTCACACTCAAACTTGTTCCCTTGTGCTCTTTTTGTATCGCACAACTTTCGGATCAATTTAGACCAATTGATTATCTACCGTAAAACCTGATCCAACTTCCAATTTAATTTCAGGGCCCGATATCGGTCCAATCTAATCGACCCAATATATGGTTCTAACCTATTTTGAGCCTACTATGCATATGTCACTTGCGTGCCACCCATTGATCTCCCGTGTGCTCCTATTTCATCCATGATTATAAATAATTTAAATTTATAATTATGATCAAACCCTAGCCCAAACTCCATCGAACTTGACCCAACACCCAACCAGATTTTATGTAGGTCCTCTCATGACTACCCAAATACCCCAAACAATTTTTCTCTTTTTTCCTACTCTAAAAATATCTTTTTTCTCTCTCTACTTATTTAAATGTCTATATTTAAATATCTCTTCCTCTTTTTTTAATATATACAAATATATCTCTCTCTCTCTCTCTCTTCACAACACACATCCCCCCTCTCCCTATTGCAGCATACTCCCCCCTCTTAGCCGACCTCTCTCTCTCTCTTAACTTTCTCTTTCTCTCTCTTTCTAATATATATAACTCACTATCTCCATCTCTCTCTTATTACTCACACTACACTCCAACCCCATCACCATCAGTCCACTCCCTCTCTCCCTCCAGCCGACAAGCACCCTACCTTCCTTTACTTCTTCCTCTACTTCTTATTCTTCTTCTCCTCTCCTTCATTAACTTCATCACCATCACCATCATAAACTTCGTCTCTTCCTCCGCCTCCCTAGGCCGAGCACCACCCCATCTCTTCATCATCTTCTTCATCAATCCCCTATCACCATAACCATCACCACCACCATAACCACGAGCACCACCATAGCCACCCCCACTCTTCTCCTTCTCCTCCTTTTTCTCCTTCCACAGCTGCAACAACAGCAGCAGCCAACATCAAACCAGCACAGTAGCAGCCGCGGCAAGCCGCCGTGCGCCGCCGCATGGACCCCCTAACTCCGGGCACACCCTCCGATGAACTCCCCATCGCCATCCTCCTCCTTCTCGACGTGATACGTAGGCTATTCGTACACTTCGTACGAAATTCCGTCGTGACGCGCTCGGAATAGATTTCAGAATGACGTTCCGTCGCAGCAACTTCGTACATGTTTTTCGAGAGATCCGATCGTTGGATCGATAAACTCTTTGCTCCGTCACAATCTAGGTATATAGCTCTTCACTCTCCTCAAGTTTTATCCGTTAATTTTGTCGTTTGATACATCAAAATCGGCTGCCAAGTTGACACTCTAAATTATATTTTATTTTTGGACAGTTTTGTGGAGCCAACTTCGTCGGCTCGTATCTTTGCCATCGTAGCTCTATTTTACGTGCCACCAGTTTTTATACAGAGCTGGTATAATCCTCTTCCTTCTTCTTCAGTTTTGCTTCATTGTGAGCACGTTTGATGGGTTGAATTTGACGCCAAAGTTGGCCGTCCGAATTAGTAATTTCTAACTTATTAAATTCTATTTTTGAACCCGGGACTCCGGATTTCAATTCTGAATCTACTAGTAGACTCGTGGCGTCATTCTGGCATGATTTCATACAAAGATTGTTAGAATTGGAGGACGTGGGCCCTGGCATATATTTCGGTGCAAAGCGGGCCCCACGGTCCGAGTCAACGGGTCACTTTGAGATCGGCTCATCGGAATCCAATTTCGGATATACCGTTGAGTTTGTATCATCATTCTGGACTTGTTGACATATAATTTGCTGAGTTTTGTGGACTTTGGTTTTGATACGTATTTTTGTGCAAATCGGATACCAATATCCAGGTTAACGGACCATTTTGTGATCGGATTATCGGAATCCCATTTCGGACATACCTTGGGTTCGTATCGTCATTTGGATTCGTGGACATATAATTTGTTAGATTTAGTGTACTTTTATCCTGGCACGTTTTTTGGTACAAAGTGGGTCCAATGGCGGACATCATTTTGACCCAAAATTACTATTTTGCCCATGTGTCCAAATTGGACTAATGGATAGGCTATCCTAGCTAATTTGACCATTCTGGACATATTGGTAATATTTGTTTTATCATCCAACGACATCTGTAGATTTTTCCTTATGTATCATCATTAATTTATAATTAATTTTTATTATTAGTATATTTGTATACTTGGTTTTTGTAAAACTCTAGAATGATCTTTGAGTTTCTAAGGACTCTGAGTGTTGGTATTAGGCTTAGTGTCACCCCAAATTGGTCTACTATGCTAGGGCATCACTTAGCTGGGTGTCCAGTTAGAAGTCGTGGCACACCACTAGTGTTAGAGTTAGCAGTCTAGAGTCTTGAACATAGAATAGGAAACTGAGATTGTTATATCCCTTTTTATAGTGACAGGACACCAGGCTTCTTCCTCTACATTTTTATTTCGTTGTCTTGCTCGAGGTGAGTACCCCTACAAACTCTATTTTACTGCATATGATAATGAATTGCGTATGAACCATGTTAAAATACCGTTTCTTAAACTACAAGTCATATCTTCACATGCTTTATACGGCTCTAAGTACCTACCATGCTTTATACTGCTCCCATTATCTTTCACATGTTTTAAACTGCTCTCATATCTCTCACATGTTATAGCTTGGGTTATAGGAAAACTGATAGTTGAATACATGATCATGCCCCTTCTTTCGTACCTATGTACCGAGCAAGGTTGACATTTTATATGTATACCTTGTCGTAGGCGTACCAGCTGTATTTCTGCGTATGTACATCTATCGCTTGCTTACTTGTACGAAAGTACATTTTATATACTTATGCCATAGTACATTTTATACCTATTGACGATCACGTGCCTGCTCCAGTTTTAAACATTACGTATACATCTGTCGCCATGACAAATGTATCTTCTACATGATAGACGGTGATATGACATGATTCTTATTTATTACATCTCTTTTCATTCCATGCTGAGTATGTTTAGTTTGTAGAACCAGTACTTGCTCCCGTCCTGACAGGATAACGTTGTAGGCATATTTTCGGAGGAAGATTTGCTCTGTGATCTTTTCTATGGACCCATGCAGATGACCAGGTCATTGCCCCCAAGGAAGTCCCTACAAGGAACCTCGCTTGGTAGTCTCGCTTAGATTATTTTTGGCTTAGTTATTGAACTGTTTAGACTATATCTTGTAGTCACTGGACTTTTGTCACGACCCATACCCGATTTTCGGACGCGAGCTCGTGAGCAAGCCAGCTACGTATCGAGCGGACTCCAGCCCGACTCGAGTACGTATAAGCTGTCAAGGTCATGGTATCATGGCTAATATGGTAATCTACAATGTACCTCAATCCACAAGAATATATAAGACAAGAATGAACAATTATGGGTCATGGTCTGTAGCCCATTAGCATATTGTCCGATTAGACTCCAAGAATGATATGAGTCTATAAAATAAACAGAATATATCATGGCATAGAATATAAAGCACGATAGGATAATAAAGAAATATCACAAGCAAATACCTGTATCCCTGCAGGTGTAATCACTACCATCATGAGCCGCTAACTAACTCCATGCAATCAACTACCTGAAGAGATCATCAGGTCCTCAGGGGACATAGCAAGATACATAAAAGCATGCCTATCTAACAGTTTAATCAGGCAATAATATAAACAGGGTATAAACAGGAACTAGATATGAGACTGACATGTGGCTACTGACAGGTAACTATGAACAAGGATACGGGATCAACTATGCATAAATGAACTGCTGGAAGAACAAGAGATCAATGGAATACCAACCCTCGCCCCGACGTGGACTCGCAGGTCAGTTTCAAGATAAGTCACCCTCGCCCCATATGTGGACTCACAGGTACAAACGGACAACCCTCGCCCCGTATGTGGACTCACAGGTTGTGGGAACGATACAGGAATAGCAGTTCAATCACACATACTTGTAGACACGACTCAGTCAAGATATAGGTAACGATACGGTACAACTCAATCATGACACAGGTAAGGACTACTCTAACATGGACTATAATGTAGACAAGCCTGGTGTAACTATGCTATCAAGTCAGAAAATACTGATATACAAGCAAGACAATAAACTAGTAACATGGTATCATATAAATCTATAGCAACTAAGGTAACTAAATATAACATACTAAAACAGATGAACTATAAGCATGAAAATGAACTGTAGAAGGAGGCAAGGTATCTTGCCTGGAGATTGCACGCAGATCCAACCGAATAAAGTCAACTGCTAAGCCATAACGTCCAAATCATCACAACTGTCTCCGAAAACTAAAAAAAACATTACCAACGTTCCCATAATAGTCAAATTAGCTAAGATTGTCTGTCCTTAAGTCCAATTCTGGACACAGGGGTAAAACGATAATTTCGGGCCAAAATAGTGTCCGCCGTTGGACCCGCTTTGTACCGAAAAGCGTGCCAGAGTCAATGTTCTCAAAATTTGTCAAACTATATGTCAACAGGTCTAGTTTTTCGATACGAACCCAATCATATGTCCAAAGTTGGATTCCGACGGGCCGTACACAAAATTGCTCGCTGAATCGGACCGTGGGGCCCGCAAAATGGCTGTCCGATTCAACTGTCTCAGAATTGGACCAAACTTGGCATACATGACTAGAAAAATGATACGGTCCTATTGGCATAAGTTTTGTCTCGATCTGACGAACGTGCACAAAGTAATTGGAAATTTTGCACAAAGGCCGATACGGTGAATTTCGACGGATACGCATCAAATTCGTCGCGCACACGCGACCAATTTGAATTTCGTCAAAGCCCACACGTCCACGAAGCTGTTACGCACCTTTCGATGCTTTCAGTTCGCGACCACGTCACCCGGATTGGCGGGACGCACGTCGTATCGAAGAATTTTATTGTTTTTAAAACAGTTTTTTCATGAACTTTGGGATCCGATTCCTTGGCACGTAGTCGATGAAATCGACTTTTGAAAATTGGGTTGTGGAGCCCTACATGTTGTCTAAAAGTGTGTTCAAATAGAATTTCTAATATGGTACTGGATTGATCGGAATCGATCTTCAAACGTGGATGATTGGACTGTATTTGCCCTATTTTCCGATCAGAATTTTGATAGACTTCGTGTCGATTTTCTGGGGTTTCTACTGTCATAGGATAAAATCCATCTGAAGGGGTTTGAAGAGGGTCTAGTAGGCTTTCTGAAACACTTTATGGTTCAAAAAATGAATAATCGTAGACAGAGAACTCGTACCATGAAGTTGGGCTTCGAAACGCATATTGCTGTCGCTGCTCCTCTGTTCGTGCACCGCTGTGTCATGTCGTGCGCGTATCCGGCCGTCTCTGGCAATCGTGGCGACGGCGGGCGGCCACCCAGGACGTCAGGGTAAGGCGGTGCTGTCCTGGAGTCGTCAGGGATCCAGGGAATTTCGGGTTTGTAGAGTTTTTATTCCCAGTCCTCCGACTCCATATATATGTACGCATATATATTTAGCCTGCTCTGTACTGGCCAAGCGGAGGGGATATGGCCATGTGGGCCTGGCCCGACTGGGCTCGGGCCTGGTTGGGCAGGGGATGGGTCTCAGCTGGCTTGGGTCGGGCTGTGTAGTTTCAGGCTATCACTTGGACACATATGTATATGATTTACATAGCAACTATATTTATATAGGCCCTTATATATATATATATATATATATATATATATTATATATATATATATATATATATATATATATATATATATATAATATATATATATATATATATATATATATATATATATATATATAATATATATATTTTATATATATATATATATATATATATATATATATATATATATATATATATATATATATATGTTATGTATAAGCGTATATATGTATATATGTATATATATATATATATATATATATTATACATATATACATATATACGCTTATACATAACATATATATATATTTTATATATATATATATATATATATATATATATATATATATATATATATATATAGACTTAATTATATAATATTAGTATATTTATATATATTACTTATGAAATACTAACCATTTAATTACTTAAGTACACGAAATAAATACGCACAAAGTGATTAATACATATATTTCATCTAATCAAATAAATGTAGACAATATATATTCATACGTATACTGTTCTAGTCTACGGTCCTACAAACCAATAATGACATTTCAAGTAAACGTATTATTTTGAGAATAACAAATATATAAAATATAACTTTAATAGCAATAATATATAATATTTAACCAATATTTATAATTAGTCATTGATCATTAAAATAAAGCACCCATATACATGCAGTATATCTATGTGGCCGTCTTGGTCGCACTAAGGGTCTACATGGCTTAGGCTCGGTTCGAGTCTAATCCGGACTAGCCGAGTACAACCGGATCTTCTGCAAGTCAGTAAATTAATTAATAAATAACTAAACATCTATAGAGGTTAAGTCGTAACTTAGCCTAGCTTTTTTAATTAGGACATCACTATGGCTCGACCTTCCCTACCGGGGCTAATACACTAGCCAAAGCACGCCATGGCACTATCCTTGCCATGATTCCTAGTCGTCTTGTACTCCAAATCTTAACCATGGCTAAGGTCATCTATCGTAATAATTAAATAAATAATTATTTACAAAAATTCTAAAAATTACCATTTAAATCAAATAAATAATAAAAAAATATTTCAAGAATTTTCGGAAAGAGGAGTTACAAATCTACCCACCTTAAAATAATTTCGTCCTCGAAATTCTAATTCATAACTATTCCTTAAAATTCAAAGTCCTTAATCTCCTCAAATTTAATTTTAAAAAAAAAACAAAATTCTATAACCTTCTCTAGCCATTTTATAACTCCGAATACTTGAGGACTTCTACCCACCTTTGGTCACACTACTCCTCAAAACATGGTCACTAAGATCTTGTGGTCTTGTAACTAGTTGCTAACAATTCTACCGATAGATATCTAGGCATATGGCAACTATAATCTTTCATATCTATAAACAACCAAAACTCAATACTAATGTAATATTATACTATAATTTAAAAAAAATTTATGAATCTTAGACAGCATGATCGTTCGTCACTTCAAAATAAAAGGGACAAGAATTCAATGATACGGAAAGCAAGGAAGTATAATTGAGAGCAAATATGGAGTTTTCAAGGACGTAGAGAATTTCTAGGAGGATTTTCAGGGCAGTGTGGATTAAGATTTCTAAGGTTTAGTCATAGTCGCATGCTCGTACTAGTACAGTTACGTAACCGATACGATATGCTTTGACCTGCATAGGCCACCACAAAAACTTGTCACGACCCGCACCCGGTTTTCGGATGCGAGCTCGTGAGCAAGCCAGCTACGTATCGAGCGGACTCCAGCCCGACTCGAGTACGTATAAGCTGTCAAGGTCATGGTATCATGGCTAATATGGTAATCTATAGTGTACCTCAATCCACAAGAATATATAAGACAAGAATGAACAATTATGGGTCATGGTCTACAGCCCATTAGCATATTGTCCGATTAGACTCCAAGAATGATATGAGTCTATAAAATAAGCAGAATATATCATGGCATGGAATATAAAGCACGAGAGGATAATAAAGAAATATCATAAGCAAATACCTGTATCCCTGCAGGTGTAATCACTACCATCATGAGCCGCTAACTAACTCCATACAATCAGCTACTTGAAGAGATCATCAGGTCCTCAGGGGACATAGCAAGATACATAAAAACATGTATATCTAATAGTTTAATCAGGCAATAATATAAACAGGATATAAACAGGAACTAGACATGAGACTGACAAGTGGCTACTGACAGGTAACTATGAACACGGATACGGGATCAACTATGCATAAATGAACTGTTGGAAGAACAAGAGATCAATAGAATACCAACCCTCGCCCCGACGTGGACTCGCAGGTCAGTTTCAAGACAAGTCACCCTCGTCCCGTGTGTGGACTCGCAGGCGCAAATGGATAACCCTCGTCCCGTGTGTGGACTCGCAAGTTGTGGGAACGATACAGGAATAGCAGTTCAATCACACATACTTGCAGACACGACTCAGTCAAGATACAGGTAACGACACGGTACAACTCAGTCATGACACAGGTAAGGACTACTCTAACATGGACTATAATGTAGACAAGCCTGGTGTAACTACGCTATCTAGTCAGGAAATACTGATATACAAGCAAGACAATAAACTAGTAAACATGGTATTATATAAATCTATAGCAACTAAGGTAACTGAATATAACATACTAAAACAGATGAACAATAAGCATGAAAATGAACTATAAAGGGAGGCAAGGTATCTTGCCTGGAGATTGCACGCAGATCCAACCGAATAAAGTCAACTGCTAAGCCATAACGTCCGAATCATCACAACTGTCTCCGAAAGCTGAAACAAATGTTACCAACGTTCTTAGAATAGTCAAATTAGCTAGGATTGCCTATCCTTAAGTCCAATTCTGGATACAGGGGCAAAACGATAATTTTGGGCAAAAACGGTGTCCGCCATTAGACCCGTTTTGTACCGAAAAGCGTGCCAGAGTCAATGGTCTATAAAGTTGTCAAACTACATGTCAATAGGTCTAATATTTTGATACGAATCCAACCGTATGTCGAAAGTTGGATTTCGGCAGGCCGTACACAAAATTGCCCGCTGAATCGGACCGTGGGGTCCACAAAATGGTGGTCCGATTCAACTATCCCAGAATTGGACCAAACTTGGCATACAGGACCAGAAAAATGATACGATCCTGTTGGTGTAAGTTTCATCTCGATCTGACGAATGTACACAAAGTAATTGAGAAATTTGCACAAAGGCCGATACGGTGAATTTTGACGGATACGCATCAAATTCGTCGCGCACACGCAACCAATTTGAATTTCGTCAAAGCCCATACATCCACGAAGCTGTTACGCACCTTTTGATGCTTTCGGTTCGTGACCACGTCACTCGAATTGGCGGGATGCACGTCGTATCGAAGAATTTTATTATTTTTAAAACAGGTTTTTCATGAACTTTGGGATCCGATTCCTTGGCGCGTAGTCGATGAAATCGACTTCTGTAAATTGGGTTGTGGATCCCTATATATTGTCTAAAAGTGTGTCAAATAGAATTTCTAATATGGTACTAAATTGATCGAAATCGATCTTCAAACGTGGATGATTGGACTGTATTTGCCCTGTTTTGCGATCAAAATTTTGATCGACTTCGTGTCGATTTCCTGGGGATTCTACTGTCATAGGATAAAATCCATCTGAAGGGGTTTGAAGAGGGTCTAGTAGGCTTTCTGAAACACTTTACGGTTCAAAAAATGAATAATCGTAGACAGAGAACTCGTACCATGAAGTTGGGCTTCAAAACGCATATTGTTGTCGCTGCTCCTTTGTTCGTGCGTGGCTGTGTCCTATCGTGCGCGTGTCCGGCCGTCTTTGGCGGTCGTGGCGGCGGCGGGCGGGTGCCCAGGACATCAGGGTGAGGTGGTGTTGTCCTGGAGTCATCGAGGATCCAGAGAATTTAGGGTTTGTAGAGTTTTTATTCCCAGTCCCCCGACTCCATATATATGTACGCATATATATTTAGCCTGCTCTGTACTGGCCGAGCGGAGGGGATATAGCCATGTGGGCTTGGCCCGACTGGGCTCGATCCTGGTTGGGCAGGGGATGGCTCTCAGCTGGCTTGGGTCGGGCTGTGTAGTTTCAGGCTATCACTTGGACACATATGTATATGATTTACATAGCAACTATATTTATATAGGCCCTTATATATATAGATATATATACATATATATGCTTATACATAACATATATATATATATATATATATATATATAGACTTAATTATATAATAATAGTATATTTATATATATTACTTATGAAATACTAACCATTTATTTACTTAAGTACACGAAATAAATACGCACAAAGTGATTAATACATATATTTCATCTAATCAAATAAACACAGACAATATATATTCATATGTATACTGTTCTAGTCTACGGTCCTACAAACCAATAATGACATTTCAAGTAAACGTATTATTTTGAGAATAACAAATATATAAAATATAACTTTAATAGCAATAATATATATTATTTAACCAATATTTATAATTAGTCATTGATCATTAAAATAAAGCACCCATATACATGCAGTATATCTATGTGGCCGTCTTGGTCGCACTAAGGGTCTACATGGCTTAGGCTCGGTTCGAGTCTAATCCGGACTAGCCGAGTACAACCAGGTCTTCTGCAAGTCAGTAAATTAATTAATAAATAACTAAATATCTATAGAGGTTAAGTCGCAACTTGGCCTGATTTTCCTAGTTAGGACATCACTATGGCTCGGGCTTTCCTACCGGGACTAATACACTAGCCAAAGCATGCCACAGCACTATCCTTGCCATGATTCCTAGTCATCTTGTACTCCAAATCTTAACCATGGCTAAGGACATCTATCGTAATAATTAAATAAATAATTATTTACAAAAATTCTAAAAATCACCATTTAAATCAAATAAATAATAAAAAAATATTTCAAGAATTTTTGGGAAGAGGAGTTACAACTTTGTCTCCAGTTTAATACTTTAGAAGTGTATTATTAAGTCTGTACTTATTTTTACTTTCGCTTATAGATGTTATGTTGTGATGAACATTTTAAATGTGATATTAGAACTGTTAGCAGCTTAGATCCTTTATTGTCTATTCTTAGAACAGCTTACTACGCTTTAACCAAGCGTAGGCGGGACATGGCTCGGCCCGGCCCAACAATTTGGGTAGCGGATCGTGACAATAGTTGAGAGAATTAAGATAGCCCAATCAACAGATTCTAAGCTTCAGCGTCTTAGGACAGTATGTGAAACAGGACAGAGAGCAGAGTTATGCATTCACGAAGATGGCACGCTCCGATATAGAAGGAGTCTTTGTGTACCCAGTGGTGACATCTGACAAAAGATCATGGCAGAGGCTCATAGTTCACAGTATTCAATTCATGCTGGTGGTACGAAGATGTATCATGATATCTGTCAGTATTTCTGGTGGAATGACATGAAGAGGGAGATAGCTCGGTTTGTATCTCGTTGTTTAGTTTGCCAACAGGTTAAGGTTGAACATCAGAGACCAGCTAGACTTTTTCGACCTTTATTGATCCCAGAATGGAAATGGGAGCACATTACCATAGATTTTGTAACTGGGTTACCTAAATCTCTAGCTGAGAGAGATGCTATATGGGTTATAGTTGACTGACTCACTACGGTATCTCATTTTCTCCCTTTTAGAATTGGTCAGTCAACGGATCAACTTACAGAGATGTACCTCAGATAGATATTCAGATTGGATGGACTGTCAGTCTGTATCATATCGGACAGAGATTCAAGATTTATATTGCACTTTTGGCAGATTCTTCAAGAGAGTTTGGGAATTCTTCTCAAGTTTAGTTCAGCTTATTATCCGCAGACAGATGGTCAGTTAGAGCGCACAATTCAAACTCTTGAGGATATGTTATAATCCTATACACTTGACTCTGGTGGTTCGTGGGAAGATCACCGGCATCTAGTGGAGTTCTCATATAATAACAGTTTAGGCCAGTATCCAGATGGCAACATTTAAGGTATTTTATAAAGTGGAGTTCTCATATAATAACAGTTTAGGCCAGTATCCAGATGGCACCATTTGAGGTATTGTATGGCAGAAAGTGCAGGTCACCTTTAGCCTGGAATAATGTAGACGAGAGGCGGATGCTTGGTCCAGAAATGGTTACTCGGACTATCGAAGTGGTCAGACAAGTTAGAGATCATCTTCGAGTTGTCCAAGATCGTCAGCGCCATTGGACCGATTCTCATCGACATCCTCTTGAGTTTTCTATCGACGACCACGTATTTCTTAGGATATCGCCTACCCGTGGCGTCATATGATTCGGCATACGGGGAAAGCTTAGTCCTAGGTATATAGGGTCGTTTGATATTCTGGAGCGAGTAGGTAATGTGTCCTATTGTCTCGCTCTTTCACCGTCATTACATGAGGTACATGACGTATTCTATATATCCCAATTGTGGCGGTATATCCCGGATCCGAGCCATATCCTCGATCATTCAGAATTGGTTGTTGGTACCAACTTTTCGTATGAGGAAAGGCCAGTATCTATATTGGACCGAAGGGAAAAGATACTCAAGAACATAACTATTAGTTTAGTCCATGTTGCTTGGGGTCATCACTCTTTGGGTGAGTCAACTTGGGAACATGAGGATGATATCCGATCGCGATATCCATATATGTTTGACTCATAAGGTATAATGTCTTCCTCATGCCTTATGTTTTTAATTCCTTGCTTGTATGAATGATTGTTTGATTGACTGCTAGACATGGATTGCCTCTAGTCAGTAGAGCTTGCCCCGACATCTCTTGTCTCTTGAATAAATTTTGAAAACGAAATTCTTTTAAAGTGGGTAGAGTTGTCACTCCCATTTTTTTATACGTATTTTAGTATGCCTATACGAATTTTTGACATTTGTCAGGTGACCCGTATTTTTGACTTGTCTTACTTAGCCTAGTCTTGCTTTAAACTTGACTTGGTTTGGTTCAACTTGGCTTGGCTTGGCTTTGCTTGGTTTGGTTTGGTTTGGGTTGAGATGAGAGGGTTAATATATATACCAAACTCCCCTCTCTCTCTCTCTCCTCCATTAATTTCATTTACTTCTTCATTTACTCCTCCCATCTACTAAGCCCTAGGCAAGTGCAACTTTCTTCATGATGGATCTCAAATTTTATTGTTCCATTGTCTTCCTTACTTGATTCTAAGCCTCTTTGCAACTTGGAGTTTTTGGTTTTGATGTTTATATTTTTGTAGATCTAAGTTTATAGTTTTTTTCCGTTTTCTTGGTTTTGATCTCTTAAACTTTGATATTTCCGAAATCTAAGGGTTCCATGTTGTGGGAAATTTTATTCTACCCAATTTTGGCATCGCTTGATTTTGACTTATTTTGAAAAAGTTATGGCATTTTTCGTGTTCATGGGTTCCCGTACATCTTCGGTGCTGCTAGGATGATGAAAAGTGCCGCGCGCGCGATTCGTTGGCCGTTCACCTGCACGTCATGCTCACGCCACACGCCTGCACAATTCATTGGTCGTACGCCTGCACACCGTGCTCTCGTGTCCCGTGCGTCGTGCATCCGTGCGCTGCACATTTCGCGTGCTATGCGCCTGCGTGACTCGTTGGCCGTGCGCCGTGCATCCGCATGCTGCGCATTTTGTGGCCGCACGCTCGCGCGATTCTTTCGTCGCGCGCTGCGCGTTTCGCAGTCGTACGCCTGTAAGATTCGTTTGCCGTGCGCTTGCGCGCCGTGCTCTCGCACCCCACGTGCCGTTGTCAGTTTTGTCCCTACGCGCCTTCGAATGGTTGTTTTTGTCTGCTTAAGCTATTTTGTAGTCGTCAAGAATGTGTTAGCTCGTATTGAAACTTTAACGCCCCAGTCCCAAAATACGTATAGGACCAGGATACGATACATGCCAGCTACGTATCAAGTGGACTCCAGCCTAGCTCGAATACGTATAAGCTATCTATATTAGGTATAAAATAACAAGTCATCTATATCTCAATCCACAGATAATAATCTCAAGTAGGAACTAGGGCATTAATGCTGATCAAACAATAATACACAGATAATTATCACAATACCGTAATGCCATGGGACGCTCTCGATCTCGAGGCAAAAGATAAGTCTCTACTACCATAATGCCATGGGACACTATCGGTCCTAGAGACGGGGGATAGCAGGTCAATAACAAGTCTTTAACACCGTAACGCCATGGGACGCTCCCAGTCCTAGAGATGGAATAACAAGTCTATAAGAAGTCTCTATACCGTAACTGATGGAACTGGAGATTCCCATGACCCTTACTTTGGTGTGCGTATTGATCGATAGAAAGTTAAACAGATTTAAATACGTGTTCTAACCCTTCATAGGCGGAAACTAAGGTTCACGAATTATACCTGCGGCAGAAAGAAGATAAGTAATTCCTGGCAATCTCGAACGGACGATCCTAAGATCTTCTGCACATATTCCTTCTTCGAGTTGGACGTCGTGTGGGCGACGGTCTCCCAACCTTTTCTTCTCCTTGATAGCCCTCTTTTTCTTTCCTTACGTGAATCACGAATTTAGAGAAAGCTTCAGATTTCTGATCAGTAATTTGGCGGCCAGAGAATAGAGGATATATATAGGCTACGGCAGGGACCATGAGAAAAAATTATGGTTAGACCTCCTAACGGATCTGGATATCTCGTGTTCAGCCCGAACACACAATCCAGGCCCATTAACAATAGCTCGGTCCACTAATGAGCTATTGTTGCACTACCTCCATAATCCCAAATTATGTTTGTGGGCTCCTTTTATTATTTGCTTGTTTGGCTCTCCATGTTAAGATATCGTATGTCCGTCGATCAAATTAAGTTACTGACAACTATATTGATTCGACATCTTTTATCCTTAAGTAGTACCGCTCAACTTTATTTGTCATGTCAGATATAATCCACCTGTAGAGTTTACATGACAATCCTTATGAGCTCCTTAAGGGGACATCATCAACCCGATGTATCGGGACATGATACCATTTATAATCAACAGCCCATCATACATATAATGTTATTACCCAATTCATAGAGATTGTTGATCCATAATGAATCTCACTCTTTCATGAGTCAAAGTAATGCACACTGCATATACATGTCTGTTATTATATCCGAATTAAGAGCACAAGCATCCATAATAACAGAGGTGTTTGTTCTCTTATGTAGTCAGTACAAAGAGAACAACCTCAAGTGGTCCTGTTCAATACACACAAAGTGTACTAGTATTTACTTATAGTCAAGATAGACTAATACCAGATTACACTACAACCTTTCCAATAGATTGTTCAAGTCCATCTAGGTTGTGAACTATTTATATACTCCATAGGGAACTGATAATATGATCTTCTGTGTGACACCATACACCATATTATCTATAACATAGAATATCAGACATTTGCATTAACACTTGCAACAAATACAATATGCAATCATTTGCCCATATGATTCTCTTTCAAAATTTAAGGAAATAAGGTTACTACAAAAGTGATGCTTTTAGTATATAACCCTAACAATCTCCCACTTATACTCAAAGCATTGCTTTTCAGTATACTGTTACAAGTCTCCCACTTATACTTAAAACCATGCTGCTACATATCTGACTTCCATTCCCTCAACATGACTATCAAAAGCCTTAGCTGGTAAGCTCTTTGTAAAGGGATCAGCTAGGTTGTCGGCTCAATTTCAGAGAGAACAGAGAGATTGCCCAGTTGCTGTCCGAGTTCTTCAAAGTTCGAGTTTTCTTTATCGCATCGTCCAAGGGATAAAGTAATCGTCTTCTAGATTAGATTCCTACAGTTGTAATTTTCTCAGATACAAAATAAATAAAATAAATTTATTTATAGAAAACAAATTGGTATGAAAATTATGACACGCTGACATGAGACTCAGTCCAAGTCATACGCTCAAAGCCATACGCTCAGTCCAAGCCATACGCTCAAAGCCATACGCTCAGTCCAAGCCATACGCTCAAGGCTATACGCTCAGTCAAGGCCATACGCTCATCTAAAGGCCGTACGCTCAATGAATATTTTATTATTTTTTGAGATGACAGCACAGCATGTATTTAATAAAGGATGAATCTGACACTTCGTCTTTCGTGCAAAGATAGCTGTCCAATGGAGACTAGCCGTCGTATAGGTTTTCGAAGAGTCGGTTTTGTCTTTTACGAAGACAGCTCAGCATCTCTCATAAATGTAAAAGCCATCATTACTGTCAGTTTTGACAGTCTGTTAGCCATCATATCCGCAATCACGACGCTCGAGAAGATTTTGTCAGTTATTGGAAGATATGGCGTATCAAAGAAGATTGATGATGGCCACGTGTCTACTTATTCAAACATGCCACGTGTCTACTTATTCAAACATACAACTCCTTCCCAACAAAGTGAGCGTATGGATCTCATACGATTCCTTCCCAACAAAGTGAGCGTATGGATCTCATACGACTCCTTCCCAACCAAGTAAGCGTATAGATCTCATACGACTCCTTCCCAACCAAGTGAGCGTATGGATTCCATACGACTCCTTGTCAAGTGAGCGTATAGTTTCCATACGACTCCCTGTCAATAATGTGAGCGTATCAGCTTTATATGGCTCTACGCTGTCCAAGTAAGCGTATGCAAGACATGTGCCTTCAAAAGCTAGCGTATGACTCTTCTTCTAAAGCAGCGTATCACAGCAGTTGTGTCCAGGATGATTTTTCAACGTGCAGTTAACACACGTTCTCACGTGTTCTGCACTCAGTTATCCACTTCTTCAGAAGTTATGCAACGTGGCATTCATGCCATCAATCTCTCCTGAATATGCTCCACTACTTTCAACCGCACGCTAAATATGTCTCCATCAGAATTTGCCACGCATCCCTGCAGTTATGCACACGTCAAGTAACTACCTGAGCGTATGCTTAAGGACAGTTATCCTGAACTCTATAAAAGAGAGTTTCTTCATCTTCATCAGACACTACAGTCAATTTCAGAGAGAACAGAGAGATTGCCCAGTTGCTGTCCGAGTTCTTCAAAGTTCGAGTTTTCTTCATCGCATCGTCCAAGGGATAAAGTAATCGTCTTCTAGATTAGATTCCTACAGTTGTAATTTTCTCAGATACAAAATAAATAAAGTGAATTTATTTATGGAAAACAAATTGGCGACTCTGCTGGGGAAAGCTGTCTCTTCCAACGAGATAGCAACAACTCAATGCGATACTTCGTTTATCGGCTTGACGAAGAGGACGATGGTTGTACAATTCGACCAATCGGCTTATGAAGAAATGCTCAAGGCGAAGGAGGGCCGCACTGCTTCCTCCGCTCTTCCTGCTGCCAAGAAGAAGGGACGCTCTGTCTATGTCCCTAAGTCTTCTTCAACAGCCCGAGACATTTCTGTCACTTCTCACGCTGACAAGAACGCGTCTTCAACTTCAACTAAGTACACTTCGGCTTCTCTGAACATGGCAACAGTGGCTTCTCCTAGTCACGCTGACAAAGTTGGTTCTTTAACCAAGTCAGCATGTACAAGGAAAACCATCTCTGGACATGTCAAAGTCCCTTCTCCTTCTACTCTTACGACAGCAGTCGGCTCTTTAGCCATTGATGACTCTGAGCGTATGGAATTTAAAGGGCAGCGTACGGCAAAGGCAGCATACAAAAGCCAACATCAGGCAGCGTACGTTAAGCCAAAGCCAGCGTATGCTAATAAAAAGGCAGCGTATGACCAGAAGTCCAAACTGAAGTCAGCGTATGCTAATAGATACAGTCCTTTGACTGTTTCTCAAAATCAAGCTGGGGGTTCTCTTCCACAGAACATACAAATGATTCCCTCTCAACTTGCACATCTTGTGCCAACCAAGGAGAAAGACTCTTTAGTCAACTCCTCTACTCCTAAGGTCTTTACCTCTGGAGTTAATTTGACTAGTACTCTTACTAGATCAAACAAAGGAAAACGCCTTTTGGCTAATTCCTCCAAAGATGGATTATTACCGACTCCCAGTCGGAATAATACTCATCTTCCCTCTCTCAAAATTTCTCGATCTGAGAAAGGCAAATTACAAGTATCCAAGACTGATACCAAAGTCAAATCTCCTACGGATCTTCGTAACAAGCTTAATCAGAATCGTCTCGGTTCCACTGAGACAAGTATATTAGACCCTGATGCAGAATATGCCAAAAATTATGTGGCTCAAATTAATCGGTCTTTATACACTCAAGAACCGAGAAGACAGAAGAACAAAAGACAAGTTTCTACACATAAACTATCTCCAAATACTTCCTAATCTGTTCCTACAGATCTCCGGGAGTATTTGTAAAATAAACGGAGAATTGACACTCCATCAGGCTATGATATTGCTCATATTTGCCATGAAAAGCATGGTTGCAACTTCCAACCTCGAGTTGTAATTCAATGTTGTTGTTCACCAAAAAGACAATCTGTTTTCGAACGGATTCAGTATGAACCAATGTTGGATGAAGATGAACCTCTTTATGCTTCTGTCAACATGACCTCCAGAAATATTGGGGGTAGCATACTGTCTGATGCTATATCAGACTCTGAAGATGGTGTTTATCTCGGCACCCGATCCAGGACCGGAGCCTTGGCCAGAACCTCTTCTTCTTCTCATCCAAGTGGTAATCCGGAGATCACAGAAGACTTCCTTGGAGAATCTAACTTTCCAGTATTGACTCCCGTAAATAGCCCCGGGAAAGATACTGATTCACACAGTGATGATTCAGAACAGACTGTTTCATCATCTATTCCTCGAATGATTACCACTTACATGACAGAGGGCAATCATGAACCTTCAACTAGCACCGAAGCTCATGAACAAAGGATTTCTTCCTTAGAACAACAGTTGCGAGCTATGGCAGATACATTGAATGCTATGCATACTCTTATGCAAGCTCAGCATCAAACTCAGCAAGTCCAACAGACAGCTCCTCCAGTTATATTAAATACTCCTGTTGTTCCAAACCCGGAACCCTCTACTATTCCGGGGGTACAATCTAATGTTCCTGTACAACCCACTCCAAGTCAGTCTGGAGCTGGGGGTGGTACATATGCTGCAGTCCCTCCTCCCAATTACACTTAACAAGTTACAACTCCACAATCCTCCGGAATTGTTACTGAAGAGTTAAGAAATCTCCGAACTCAATTTGAGGCATTTAAACAGAAGGATGGTTTGCAAAGGTTAGGTATCAAACAACCTTACCTAATAGAATGGAAGCAGGTATCGTATCCACCAAAATACAAACCTCCGACCATCTCTTTCTTTGATGGGACAACCTCTTCAAGTCAGTTCATTAATCACTTTGAAGTAATGACTGATCAACTGCAACCAAGTGACGCCCTCCTTACTCGGGTGTTTGTTGGGTGTCTCAAAGGAACGGCTTATGAATGGTATAGAAGTCTCCCTGACGGGTGCATTACCTCATTTGCTGGTTTCAAGCAAATGTTTCTTGAACGATTCTATGAAGGGCTCAATGACATGACCATGTCAGCCCTCATAAGAATTAAACAGAAAAATAATGAAACCACCGAGGACTTCATTAAAAGATTCAGAAGAGAAGCCCTCAAAATGCCTCTCGGAACTCCCGATGCTGTTACCATCGACACTTGCAAGTCGAATCTCTTACCAATTATCAGCATGTGGACAGGTTCCACTCAGTTCCAAGATTAGCCTTTATTTATCGTCAGTGCCAAGGCTGCCGAGGTCAGTGCTGAGACCTTCAAGGGCCTGGGGGTACAAATGGCTCCCAAGGAATCAAATCAGAGTGCTAGCAATAGTACTCGACCCAACAATCGCAAAGGGAAAGAAGCTCTTGAAGTCAATCTCCAAAGCAGTAATCAAGAGGTAAAGACTACTCAAGCTACCCCAGCTCCAATAAATCAACAACAGAGACCTCCTCGGCCGAAGGAAGAATATTCTTTTGACGATGACGATGTTCAGAGTATCTTTGAATGCTTGCTCAAAGGTAATAAGATTCAATTGCCAGAAATTAAAAAGCCTGATGAAGCCAATAAGACAGATCATCCAAAATACTGTCCATATCATAGAATGCTGGGTCATACAATCCGGTCTTGCTATGTATTAAAAGGAAAGATCCAAGAGATGATTAAATCAGGAGCTGTGACACTGATACCCAAAGACAAGACAGTCACAGCAAATGTAATTTCAATACAGTTCGGTGACTTCCCTCCCTTAATGGTAGAAAGTGGGATTGTTCCTATCCCCAAAGCAACTCTCGAAGTTGTAAACATCCTACCAGCACAGGATGACGGACTTGTTCCTGTCACAACTAAGAAGGAAGAGATCATGTGGATTCACCCAGATTTAATGACGGAGTTTGAGACGTCTTCCTCTTCTCCTCGGAAGACTCCCTCATCTAAAAAGAAGCTCGGGAAGACTAAGTCATGCAATGTGACTTCTAGTTTCACACCCAATTTTTATCTAACCTCTACTTTCATCTCGACAGGAAATTCACTCCCTACGGAGATAAAATCTGTACCTCAATTTGAAGATAGATACAAGCCTGCTTTTCATCTATACAGTTCACAATCTCGTGAATTGATGGCGAAGATGGGTTATGATCTAGCCACTGCTCCTGGTTTGAACTCAGGCAAGGGACTCCGAGCACCTTTAGCCATCACTATGAGGCATAATCAATCTCGTGTTGGCCTTGGTTTCTGGAATGAAGCTCTCATCAAACATAAAAGAACCAAGAGCAAGATAAAGAATTGCAACATGGTTTCCATAGACCCTGAATCAGAATCTGAAGTTGAAGTTCATGCTGGAACTCGGTCAGGAAAAATATATCTGAAAGATTATGCTGAAATTCCTGAAGAAACTTCTGACGTCCCTCCGGTTACAGCTCCAACACCAGTCTCTACTGAAGAGCCTTTAAATGTTCCTGTTGAGACAGTTCCTTCTAAACCAACAGCAGCTGACAAAGGCAAACAACAAGTCCGCTTCGACAAACCATTGAAGAAGTCATCTCCTACAGGACTTGAAAAGCCTTATAATTTTGATATATTGGCTCAACTAGCCAATACCCCAGCTAAATTATCAATCTTCGAATTCTTACGCCTCTCTAAAGAGACTCGAGAAACTCTAAGTGAAGCACTGCTGCAAGCAGAAACCTGCCTAACTCTTCTCAAGAAATTGGAAACAGAACCTGTTTCTCATTGCCATAGTGTTTTAGAATTTATTCCAAATATTACCTTTACGCAGGACGATATGCTGCTAGAGGATAATCGACATGATCGTCCTTTATATCATACAGGATATATTGATTCTATGAAGGTTGATCGTCTCCTGATTGATCCAGGATCTGCTCTCAGTATTATGCCATAAGCTATGCTAGACGCACTGAAGATACCTGTGCATAGTCTTTCCAGCACTATCACTACCATCTTGGGATTCAATCAAGGAAAAAGTGAGCCTTTGGGCAAGATTCGCCTCAAATTTCAAATAGGCGATCTTCGTACTAAAGTTACTTTTTACATCATCGACAATCATGGTTGCTCATACAATGCTCTGTTGGGGAGACCATTCTTGCATGAACATAATGTTGTTCCTTCGACTCTTCATCAGTGTTTCAAATATGTTAATGATAATGGAGAAGTTCAAAAGGAGGTTGCAGATCTCTATCCATTCAAAGGAGTTAAAGCTTACTTCAATGACGCTCGCATGTACAAAGATGAATACTCAAAAGTCTTGCAAACTATGGATAATGATGATGAGATAGAAAAAGTTGGCACTTTTGTTATTCCTGTAAAAGGGCGTATCACTCCTCCGCAGTCTGTTAAATCATCTGAAGAAGGTTCACTGATAATTCATGTCAGTGGACGTACTACTTCATCACCTGCCCAGGCTCCACAAGGCTCACTGACAATTCCTGTCAGTGGACGTACTACTGTACCGTCTTCCCAGGCTCCATAAGGCTCACTGATAATTCCTGTCAGTGGACGTACCACTCCCCCTCTATCTTCTCAGGCCAGACCAGATACTCTAGTCATTCCAGTCAGTGGACGTACTACTTATCCACGATCTTCTTCAAGGGAGCTCACCTCTTCTGAGCCTTTTGTTATCGATCTTAATCGAAACAAAACTTCTGATCACTCTTCCTCTTCCCCTTTTGTCATTAATTTGACTAAGTCTGATAAGGCTCAGCCTTCTGTTGTAAATACAGTATCTAATATTAATGAAACATCTCTTTTGCAGTATATTGATGTCTGTAATCATGTACAAAGTTATTTACAATTGCTAGATAGCTTAGAGTCACTAACTATAGGGGTTGTTCAAACTCTTCATACAGACGTATCATTGGAATCCATACAAAAATCATACTTCGTGGTCCCTGCTAGAAAGAAGGAAGAAAATCCAATCTTCTTTTATAAAGGACCCCAGAATCCTCCTAACTTGGAAGAAGATGACATAAACGACGATACTGGAAGATTACAACTGCGTCGCTACAGTCAACAATCCAAAAATATCATTAAGAATATGGGTTATGACTTTAGAACCAGTCTCAATAATGGAAAAGGAAGAAGAATGCCTGTTCGAATTCCTCCATTAAAATACGGAAGGACAAAATGTGGTTTAGGTTACATTGCTCCTACTTCCTTTATCAACATAGTCCATGAAGATTCAAAATCCGATGAAGATGAACGATCTGAATCTTCCGATTCCCTTTCTTGGGATTCTGACACGAGTATTGGCGATCTCCATCGTTCTATTCTATCCATCAATATGGTCTCTGTTGATGGCCCGCAGGAAAATGATGAAGATAAGGATGATTTTGAAATATCACCCGAATCGGAACAATGGGCTCAAAGATTAGATAATCAATGGGAATTCAGGTTTGAGCAGAGGGAACCTCCTACTGAAGATAAACTGATCCAAATTGATGTTGGTGAAGAAGGGTCCCCTAAACCAATATTCATCAGTGAAAGTCTTTCAGAAATGGATAAACAAGACATGATTAAACTTATTCGTGATTATATCGATGTCTTTGCCTGGAGTTATGAGGATATGCCAGGACTAGATCCAAGATTGCAATGCACAAACTCATATCATGCCAAATGCTAAACCGCGTCAAACAATAACAGCGACGATTTCGTCCAGACATCATGGATGCAATTGAAGTGAAGTCAACAAGTTATGGCTTCTGGATTATTCGAGAGAGGAACAACATCCTGAATGGGGGGCTAACATCGTTCATGTCCTTAAAAAGACTGGCAAGATCCGGGTCTGTATAGACTTTCGCGATCTCAATGCAGCTTGTCCTAAAGACGAGTTTCCTCTTCCAATTACAGATGTCATGATCGACAATACATGTGGTTTCGAACGAATGTCATCATGGATGGGTATTCAAAATACAACCAGATCAAAATGTTTCCAGATGATGAAAAACACACTTCCTTCAGAACGCCGATCGGTACATCTGTTATACAGTGATGCCGTTGGTCTCAAGAATGCAGGAGTAACATATCGGGAGCATGAGCACTATATTCTACATCTCCGAAAAATAGTTG